>JAQRGA010000039.1:0-219453 GCA_029237695.1 Conchocele bisecta | reverse complement strand
TTAGTACCAATCATCCTACTTAATACATGTAGGTATAACTGGATTCAACACTCACATACAAGAAATGTGGCGACGTCAGTATGGAAAAATACTGACGTTCTTACCGTGAATGGAAATTCAATGCAAACAAATGGAGGTGTATGTATGTAATAAAACATCTGGAGTGATCTGACGCTGGATCTCGCACGTGATGTAATGCATAATTTCACATTTGACGTCACACAGGATCTCACAAGAGATGTCACGCAGGATCTCAGCAACTCACGAGTGATGTAAAGCGGGATCTCACACGTGATGCAACGCATAATTTCACATTTGGTGTCACACAGGATCTCAGAAGTGTTGTCACGCAGGATCTTACAAATGATGTGACGCAGTATCTCAGGAACTCATGAGTGATGGGACGCGGGATCTCACATGTGATGCGACGCATAATTTCACATTTGGTGTGACGCAGGATCTCAGAAGTGTTGTCACACAGGATCTGACAAGTGATGTGATCATGGTGATGCTGCGGATCTCAGAAATGATGTAACACAGGATATCAGCAACTCGTGAGTGATGTGACACAGGAAGCCACACATTCTTTAACACAGTATTTCACAAGTATTGTGACACATGCAGGTTTTCACTCATGTTACGCAGGATTTCACAAATGTTGTGATGCAAAATGTCACACTCGATGTAAGATATTTGCATGCCAGAGTTTCTGTGATTGAGTTTGACTGTGACAAAAATCTTCCAACAAGGTGAAGACATCGATGCACAGTGGCAGGTCATACTGAAGACATTTATTGTCCGGATTCAACCAAACATCTACATCAAACTGAAACAGATAGAAAAGTATACAGTATTATGGTTATGATAAAATTCATTAGCGAACAGTGTATGCCCTGAACAGACTACAAACGAACAGGTTGATCAGGGGCTACACTGGTTGCAAACTCATTGGGTGACAGTTTTAGCAGAAATGCTCCATAAATCTTTTTTTGTGGAGTATGAGAATCAATGAAGTGCAGACTTCATAGGAAAGCTAGAAAGGCATGTACCTCTCATTGAATATATGTTTATGAATGCTGTTTCTCATATAAAACCGGACGCTGAATTCTCACTCGTTTGTTCAGCGTAAGGACCCATTCACTCGTGCATTATTTCACGATAATCAGTTCACCTTGTTAAATGAACGGTATCCTGAAAATTCAAAAAGGGGTCACACAAATTCAAGAAAATATCTAAGTTCATTATATTACCTTGAAGTAAAGGAAATAAAAAATATAACTGTGACCCTAATATACTTCCGTAGGCGATACTTACTTAATGTGCAGCTCACACGCACGCACGCACGCACGCACGCACGCACGCACGCACGCGCGCGCACGCACGCACGCACGCACGCACACACACACACACACGCACACACACGCACACACACACACACACGCACACACACGCACACACACACACACACACGCGCACACACAACTGACACGTCATTCACTCTAATATGACTTATAAGGAAATGTCTTAAACACATAAATGACATGGCCAAATATTTTAACATACCTTTCTATACTGATCTAACCTGCCGGCAATCAAAATCATATTTTAATGATACACCTTGATGATATTTTTAGAATCGATGAATAATCCTTCTTCCAAGAATTGAAAAATAAATCACCAGTTACCAAGGGATGGTAACATGTTTCCAGGCTTCTGTGTTATCTTTTATGCTATGCTGACACAAGTGTCAGTATAAAGTCCACATACGATACTGTTGGTTTCCGATAAAGTGGCAAGGGCAAAGGTTACAGGAGATTCTATATTGAACCATAATAACTAGGTAAAGTAGGTGTGTAAAAAGTGCAAAACTGACATTAGCACGACAGACGATGTAGCAAGTATGTGACCATTATAGGCCCGAAATATATTCAAACAACATTCAGGCATATTCTGAATCAATTTGTCACTTTGTCATATTTGTTAAAAAAGAAAATACTGAGCACATGCACTTGAATCGTATGTGTATCACACAAACATACGTCAAGCAATTCATGGGAAATGCATGCACGATCAAATCCATATTAATCGATAAAAATGCACCTGTGATTTCAATATCTAATTTTAGAACATAGAAGCATTGTTATACATACGTGCACCTATATCGACCTGTGACCAAGACATACATTTCGTATCTGATGCATGTATCATAGTGGTTATAGTTATTTATTTATTTTATTAATCTTTTGTTGAGGGTTGTAGGTTCGACTCCACCATTGTTGTATATTAGTTATTGGATCCCCCACACTTCATATTCCCCGCTCTGTGGGCGGTGGACATGCGACATGTGGGGTGGGTTTACCCAGCCAAACATTTCCAACGGCCGACAATTAGGAGGCCAATAACCCCAAGGATGTTTATATTTGATTCGCCGAAGAGTCTCCCCCTACCTCCCCCCCCCCCCCACCCCCTCGTACTGTTGTTTCTATGAAATACACACAGGCGACACTTATAGAATATTTATAAATCCCGGTTATGTTTCACGTTGATATATATATAGAATATGTTTAGTAAATTAGTTGTGAACTCCGTACGCCCCGACCTGACTGCGCAGTCTGTGACGCAGTTGACCCATAGTACACGGCACAAGGACACTTTGTCAATCTCTATACATACATATAAAATGTGGGAAAACTTTAAATCAGTTATGAATAAAAACTAAAAACCACATAATAATTTTTCCGGAGCTCGAACTCGCACAAAAGAAACACAGTTCGAATGCATTTACCGAGCGCGCTACCATCTGAGCTGTAGGGACAATAATGCTTGCGCAAGACTGGACAGTCAAAATGAATCAACTATCGATACGTTGTACATTTACACATATGGCATGTATTGCATGAACAGTCAACCAGTTGGTAATTTAAATTATCTCCCGATCTATCAGGAACATATCTTTTCAAGCTCTAAATTGCTCTAGATAAGCCGTCGATTCAAACATTTAAAATGACTGCAAGCTGGCCACATCCCTGAAAAGCTAAAATAGACATAGTCCGCTGACCCTGTGACGTCACATGCCCTTGCCACTTTATCAGAAATCAATAGTAGCTATTATCAGATTACATTATTTACATAATGTGTATGCTCTTGAAAACACCCACAGCGGACTTGATAAAACATGTGAAAGGTATGTGCTTCAAAGATGGGTCCTGACAAAAGCAACCGAGGGTTAAGACAACATTTATACACAGGATTACCACGTTTAGTTCGTGATTCTGGCTAGTTTTAAACGGGAAAACAGTAAACATTCCGAACCTTTCACGTTTTTTTTCAAGTCCGCCATCGTGTGGGTGACTTAACTTATTGGCCCGTACAGCTTACAGTACAGCGTGCAAAGCTGTTGATTATACAGCTTTGGTATTGCCGGCAAACGGCTGGAACATGGTCATCATTAACATGAAGAAAAAAACGTCGTCGTGTTGGTGAAAAACAAGATTTACCTCACAATGCATGTGCGCCGCCATTATGTAAAACTAAAGCAATATACCACGTGATTCCTCGCCGTGACGTTTAGGGCTGTAGCTGCAGATTTCACCCAAATTGCAAAGTATAATTTATCTTGCTTAAATTTTTTATTTAATGATATCAAATATTTTTCTGACGAAATTACAAATTACTCATATCAATTAGGTGATAACCATGCTTTGTTTTTCGATTTGGAGCGGTATGTGGGAGGTTTTATGGTCTGTGAATCAGTTTTACGGCGACGCGTTAGCGGAGTCGTAAAACTGATTCTCAGACCATAAAACCTCACACATACCGCTCCAAATCGAAAAACAAAGCATGGATATCCCCATTCTAATGCACCTAGTGTGCTCCCCGCTTTCTGCAACGTCGTAGCACATCACGAATAGTGATATTTTTCATTACGTCAGCAGGTTGTTGTCGTCATAATCGCCTCACACCAAATAAATTTGAAGAAATGTAACTCCGCCGAAGAATATTCCCATTTCAAATAGAGATTAACGGGACTTTTTCTAAGACATCTATACATTTATTCAAATGTAATGTTATTTTAACAATTGTATTGCTTTTATATGTGTAGTTGCAACAGTTATTTCCTTTTATTCATTAAAAAAATGCCAACATTTCTGCATTGGGTTCGTGTGATTTTTAAAAAGGAAATGTCAACAACTTATGTCGTCAATAGGCCTAGGATTTCCCTGGATTTACGACTAATTCAGGTGATTACCCATCTGCAATACAGTTTGTGTATAGTCATGTATGTGCACATTGAAATTCGTAAAGTTATAGGCTGGTACTGGCATATTGAGTTTGCATTTGAGCACTTTGCTAAATTCTTCTGTATTTTGAGCGGGTGGGGTAATATTTTTGGGAATTTGTTGAAGGGCCGCAACACTGAAGTCACATTTGTCAGCGTGGTAGACGTTTGGTAGATTCTCTTTTCCGCTTTGGGTTGTACAGGTCAATATTGCAGAATGGATAACCGAAAATGTACCGAAATTAATTTGGAAATACTTGCATGTACCGAAAGTGATTTAGGAAATATTTGCATTCCCCGCCGCTGGCCATTGTTTACAAAAACGCGTAGTGTTACATAAATCTGTCAAGTTGTAAAACACAGACTGGTAAAACGGAGGTTTTATAGGCTGTGATTTTTCATATTTTATAGGCTGTGATTACAATTGACCAATCATATGAGTGCTTTCTATTTTCGATGCATTAGAATACTGAATTTATTACATTATCATAGCCATTTTGGCTATGATAATGTAATAAATTCAGCATAATATAATTCTGCATACATTTAATCATCAAATATATGCAGTCGCTAGTTTTATATGAAATCATGCATTTCGGAAAAAATATTATTACTCCCTCAAAGTATAGTTAGCTAGATAAGTATGCTTAGCAATTTTTGTGAAATCGGCTACTGGTTAGTCAAAAAACACGATTTCCACACTGCAACTTGTTAGTGGCGTTTATTTTTGTCGAGCCCGCTTGCGGAAAGCCAGACATAGTGATAACAATAACGTCCGTGCGTCCGTGCGTCCGTCCGAAATCTGCGTTAAAGTTTTTAAATACCTTATATCTCTGCAGTCCTAAGTCACATTGACTTGAAACTTCATATGCCTATTAGTCACGATCCATATATTCATGCTGTATCCCACGCATGCGGCCCCTATGCCCAAGGTCAAGGTCAAATGACTTTGAAGTTTGCGTTCCGAAATCTGCGTTAAAGTTTTTAAATACCTTATATCTCTGCAGTTCTAAGTCACATTGACTTGAATCTTCATATACTTATTAGTCATCATCCATATACATTATTGGATTTACATTTATTGATATGCAGCATATGCTCAATAAATGTAAATCCATCAATTGAAATTTACTGACGATCCTAAATTTACACTGACGAACATTTTAGTCGTACGAAATTTAGTGAAACGCACCCCTATTCATGTGCCCTAATTTACTCAGTGTGTACAATTGTATGTTATGTAAATTTACTCCAATATGTAAAAGAAAATTTACATTACGTTCACCTGAAAAATAGGTCACGTATGTAAATGTGTCAATTGAAGTTCCACAGTGCAGCATCTCAAGATGGGTAGACAGCTGCGACTTATGAGACAAATGCCATATGTCATGGTACGTAACTCATTGTGGGGAGGACGTGTGTATTCGTGCCCAGCTAGCTCAGTCGCTTAGAGCGATGGTACGATGGTCCCGGGTTCGAGTCCTGCGCCGGAGCACATTTTTCTCGCCCTGTGACATTTGGCGCCCAACGTGGGACCGTGACTGATCAATAAATACTGCCCAAAATGTACGAAAAATATGGATTTCATTCAGAGACGAATCAAATATAGAATTCGGGGACGGAGTATGTCATGGTATGTAACTCACTGTGTGTAGGAAGTGTGTATTCGTGCTCGGTTAGCTCAGTAGGTCAGAACGATGGTACGGTAAACCAGAGGTCCCGGGTTCGAGCCCCGGACCGGAGCACTTTTTTTCGCCCTGTGACATTATCAGCATTAATTCTGTGACTTACAAGACAAAAAAGTTATAATTATAATGTATATACTGTCGCCAGAACACACACGCAATTGCTTATACTGTCACCAGAACACACACGCAATTGCTTATGTTTGTTTACTTTAAGTGTGTTATCCTTTAACACAACTATTACCAGTACAAATGTGTAAGACCACACGAAGGACAAGAAGTGGAATATGTGCAAAGTATGCATTAATGTTTAAATTGTTAACCATTCAATTGTGTATCCTTCTTTCACACGATGTAACCGGATAAATCGTTATATTGCACACAACCCAGTGAGTTACCAATATTTCTGAAAGAAACATATAATGACATGCAGTTTTCTTAAGACAAGTGTTTTCAGAAAGTCAAATGTGTTTACACGTTTTAGAAACTGTAACATCAGTGATCAAATAAGTACAAAATCGAAGTGTGAGAATCCAGGTACACTGCATTTGCACAGCGGTGACCTTTTCCCGAAATATCATGAATATAGGCCGGGGTGCAGTATTTCTAGTAAGTAAGTGTACCCGGCTTCGCACCGTGTATGTGGCTTTACACACACACCAATGTTATACATGTCTGATTATTCATGCTGTTTTCTTAAAACAGGTGTTTTCAGAAAGTCACATGTGTTTTCAAACAACAGTGATCAAACAAGTAAAACAAAAATTGAGATGTGCGCATCCATGTACACTGTATTTGCACAGCGGTGACCTTTTCCCGAAATATCATGAATATAGGCAGGTACAGTGGTTGCAGTATTTCTATTAAGTATTTGTATTGCGGCAGGTGGGCTTCCTAAAAATCATTTGTAGAAGGGGTACCCATGTTTGGTCTGGGTGATGATCTTCTTTGCTTCATTGGGGTGACCTCACGAAATATGGGCGGGGTGGTGACTGTATGTTTGTTGGGATTACAATCGTGTCTGTTAATTATGTTCACCTACTATTAATTTTCGTGAAAATGTCCATATTCAGTCTAAATTCCCTGAACATTCAAGGCAGTTCTTAGCCGAGATAATCACGGCTAAACGGATGGCTTTTACTGTTTCATCTGTCTTATATTTTCTGTATCCGCCTAGCGAAGACCCAGCCAAATTTGGTCAAAACAATAATCCATTTTGTCCCTGAGTTTTTCGAATAATACGGGAATAAAATGATAATAAATGTCGCTATATTTGCATGTGTATTATTGATGTATGAAGCTTTTTCAACAGGTCTGTTAATGATCTATTCATTTAGTAAGCAGGACCACTAATCCATCAATGTTGCTGAGCGAGTTTACACATTTTTACCATGTTCTGAATAACTTTTTACCAAACTATCGGAATGGGATAAAATTGCTGGTTTATTCCAAAATCAACATAGTTTATTCTGACGTAAGCTGGGCAAAACATTACGTGAATTGTGCATTAGCCGGTGCGCAGAATTAGCTGAAATGACATTTTTTACATGCTGATCAGAATGTCAGTTTTCATTGGTTTGATACATGTACAGATATGTATGTCTCATTATTATTTAACCATGTTATTGCAGTTATTGCGAAATATAACTCTTGCAATCTACTCCTGTACCGTCTGTAGCAGAGTTACGATTCCATTCATACATGTAGGCTTCCTCTACAGAATAGCTAATCAGATCTGATTTACACTTTAGTTCTTAATTGTGACATAATTTGTATATGTTCCATCTGAAAAAAAACCTATTAGTATTATAAAAGTAATATAAAACTTTACATGTTCAATTTGGCTGTCGTTGACTGGTTCACTTGTTGATTTTAGCTTAAATTTACTTTATCAGGTCATCTACACATCTGCATATGTAAGTTTATGTCATTTACTGGAATATGTTATTTTCATAATGTTAACAATCATTTTAGTCTAAAATAAATAAAATATTTCACAATTAAATATGCCAGGTTATAATATTGGGAGACATATTTGTTTTGTCCCTTCTTTAGATATAACATTTTTCGGGCAAAATAAACATTCATTAACCATTACCCATTACCCAACATATTAACAGGCATTATTTTTATTTTTATATGAAACGTGAATTTCGTCACTGTGTTTCCATAAAAGGTTAATTGAAACTATATTCTCTCTACTTTGTCTTTTGATGTGCAATTATCGTACTTTGTAATTTGTCGATAAAAATATTTGTTCAGGTGACACATTTAATTGGTATAAATAATTTAAAAATGTCCTGCCTCATTTGCATATAAAAATAGCCTGATACCACCGCGAGTCACTATCAGTAAAATAAGATTACTAAATGATTATTGGTCCCCGGTAGCTGTTCGATCACAGCTCTTCACCTCTACACCGACGTATGTGAAGTTTTCATTACTTGCTGGAGGAGGTGGTTTTCCCCGGGTACTCCGGTTTCCCCACCATTCATCTCACGGAGTCATTCAGTTTAGACCGGAATTGGCCGCCCGCATTACTCTGATTAAACATTATTGACTGTAGTCTGCATAGTTTGAAATCAAACTTTAAAATTTTGGACCATGACCGGCGAATAAGCTTTAAAATTAAGAAGTATACAAGTTGTAATACAAAACAAAATGGCCGCGCTCAAATAATATTACAATTCAAATAACTAAGTATGCCAACAAGCAGATACATTGAATATGATTTATAAAGCCCTGCAACGTTTTTGATGTGGATTTGGAAAGTGTGGTCACGTGGTAAACCTGTGGTCTCGTCGTCATCCTGAGCGTTGGGCGTGGGTGGGGGGTATTCAAACGAGCTAGACTGGAAACTGAAGCATGGAATAGCGCGGCCACCTAGTACACGATGTGGGCCCAGTCCCCCCGTGAGCGTTCCAGCATGCCTCCATCGCGGCTAGTGCTCTCAACTGTGCTTAGCGACCAGCCCGGACACAACGAACCTCACCGTTACTGTTATTGATATGAGGTTCCGCACACATACCTAGTTTACAGTGGTGTATGGTCTAGAGAAGTTCCACACACATACCTAGTTTACAGTGGTGTACGGTCTAGAGAGGTTCCGCACACACACCTAGTTTACAGTGGTGTACGGTCTAGGGAGGTTCCGCACACATACCTAGTTTACAGTGGTGTACAGTCTAGAGAGGTTCCGCACACATACTTAGCTCACAATGGTGCCCGGATTTATAGAAGTTCCGCACACATACCTAGTAGTGTCCTCTCTAGAGAGGTTTCGCACACATACCTAGTTTAACGTGATGTCCGGTTTAGTGGGGTTCCCTACATACACATAGTTTACAGTGATGTCCGGTTTAGAGAGGTTACGCACATATACATTGTCCGGTCTAAAGAGTTTACGCACGTACTATACGTATACGTAGTTTGCCATGTTTACATGATTGCCAGACGCATATAACTGCTCACTGCCGCTTATCTCATTGCCCACTGCTGCTTACTCACACCTCACTGCTGACTGCCGCTTCTTACTGCTCACTGCTAACTTCCTACCGATCGAATACATGTACGTGTTTGTGGCTCGCTGCGATGAAATGCACAATAATTCCTGAAACCATGGTTTGGAGCTTAAACCCTAGTTTAGGCTCATCAAACCCTAGTTTGGGCTTGCCAAATGCACAATAAATCACTAAACCCCAGTTTGAGATTCTGAAGCCCCAGTTTGAGCAATTATTGTGCATTTTGCCAGAAACTGTTGTTTGATGTCGTAATCCAATAAAATGCCTAAACCCTAATTTGGACCTAAACCACAGTTTAAGAAAAAAGCTGCCAATCGTGATCCCGAACGGTAGTTTTCTTAAACCCTGGTTTCAGCAATTATTGTGCACTTGGCGGCAGAAAACACCGTTTAGACTCTCAAACTAGGTTTATGATAGCTTAAACCACGGTTTGAGCTCAAATCTCAGTTTGGACTGAACCATAGTTTAGGTTCGCCAAATGCACAATAATTCACTAATCCCCAGTTTGAGAGTCTAAACCATGGTTTAGGCTCTCAAACCCCAGTTTGAGCAATTATTGTGCATTTGGCCATAAACTGCCGTTTGAGGTCGCAATCCAATAAAAAGCCTAAACCCTAGTTTGGACCCAAACCACAATTTAAGAAAAAAACTGCCAATCGTGATCCCAAACGGTAGTTTTCTTAAACCCTGGTTTGAGCAATTAGTGTGCACTTGGCGGCAGAAACCACCTTTTAGACTCTCAAACTAGGGTTTCTGATAGCTTAAACCACGGGTTGAGCTCAAACCCCAGTTTAGACTGCCCAAACCCTAGTTTAGGCTCGCCTAATGCACAATAATTCACTAAACCCCAGTTTGAGAGTCGAAACCATGGTTTAGGCTCCTAAGCCCCAGTTTGAGCAATTATTGTGCATTTTGCCAGAAACTGCCGTTTGAGGTCGTAATCGGTAGTTAATTTACGAAATCGGCCTAAACGGTAGTTTCTGCTACCCGTCACAACCCGAGTTACGATTGGTTAAGTGATCACAAAGCCTAGTTATCATTGGCTGATTGCTTAAAACATGGTTTGGGCATCCGTTACAACCCGAGTTACGATTGGTTAATTGATCTCAAAGCCTAGTTACCATTGGCTGATCGATTTAGCCTACGGTTATCGGAGGCATGGAAATGCACGACGTCACTAAATGGTCGATTATTTGGATAAAGGTGAAAATGCGGCGTAATGGGGGTAAATCGGTGTAATTATCGGAGAGAGGTGAATGAACATCCATCCATCCATCTTTTCTTTTCTTTATTGATTTAAAATATTGACCCAAATCCAATTGCGTATAGTACACGGGATATGTGTAATGTGGTAAAATGTATGTGGCTCTTACTATTAATGTGACCAGAAACACATATTAGTTATGTCTCTGATGTCACATATAACATAATAATCCAAATAATTAATTAACTTGAATTTCAAGCTAGCATTCCTAAAAACTAATTATTTTTGCTGACCGACACAATTAAATTGGAATAGAGCTGAATTAATTTCATGTTAGCATTACTAAAAATTACGGCCAAAAAATTTAACTCATATCATACCGACCGATCATAAATAAATTTGAAGACACCTCAATTTATAGCATAATTAATTGAAGTAACGTGAAGTTCAAGTTACCATTTCTAAAAATTACTTATTTTTGCAGACCAACAAAAAAATTAACTTGCGAAGTCTTATATCATACCGACGGAGAATAATTAAATTGGAATACAGATGAATAATAATTGAATTTACTGGAATTTCAAGTTAGAATTCCTAAATATTGCTTATTTTTGCTGACCGCCAAAATATTTAACTTGCGATATCTCATATCATTGCATGGATATTCAAGTTAGCATTCATAAAAATTACTTATTTTTCCTGACCGCCAAACAATTTAACTTGCGATATGGCAGATCATACCGACCGAGCATAACTAAATTTGAATACCGCTGAATAATTAATTGAAATAACTTGAATTTCTAGTTGGCATTCCTAAATATTGCTTATTTTTGCTGACCGCCAAAATATTTAACTTGCGATATCTCATATCATACCGACCAAGCATAATTAAATTGGAATACACCTGAATTTATAGCATAATTCATTGAATTAACTTGAAGTTCAAGTTAGCATTCCTAAAAATTACTTATTTTTGCTGACCAACAAAAAAATAACTTGCGAAATCTTATATCATACCGACGGAGAATAATTAAATTGGAACACAGCTGAATAATAATTGAATTAACTTTAATTTCAAATTAGCATTCCTAAATATTGCTTATTTTTGCTGACAGCCAAAATATTTAACTTCTGATATCTCATATCATACCGACTGAGCAAAATTAAATTGGAATACACCTGAATGTATAGCAGAATTCATTGAATTAACTTGAAGTTCAAGTTAGCATTCCTAAAAATTACTTATTTTTGCTGACCAACAAAAAAATAACTTGCGAAATCTTATATAATACCGACGGAGAATAATTAAATTGGAATACACCTGAATGTATAGCAGAATTCATTGAATTAACTTGAAGTTCAAGTTAGCATTCATAAAAATTACTTATTTTTCCTGACGGCCCAAAAATTTAACTTGCGATATGGCAGATCATACCGACCGAGCATAACTAAATTTGAATACCGCTGAATAATTAATTGAAATAACTTGAATTTCAAGTTAGCATTCCTAAATATTGCTTATTTTTGCTGACCGCCAAAATATTTAACTTACGATATCTCATATCATACCGACCAAGCATAATTAAATTGGAATACACCTGAATGTATAGCAGAATTCATTGAATTAACTTGAAGTTCAAGTTAGCATTCCTAAAAATTACTTATATTTCCAGACCGCCAAAAAATTTAACTTGCGATATGGCAGATCATACCGCCCGAGCATAAATAAATTTGAATACAGCTGAATTTATAGCATAATTAAATGAATTAACTTGAATTTCAAGTTAGCAGTCACAAAAATTACTTATTTTTACTGGCCGCTAAAACATTTTACCTTGCGAAATCTCATATCATACCGACCGAGCATAACTAAATTTGAATACAGCTGAATAATTGATTGAAATAAATTGAATTTCAAATTAGCGTTCCTAAAAATTACTTGCTTTTGCTGACCGCGAAAATATTTAGCTTGCGATATCTTATATCATACCGACAGAGAATAATTAAATTGGAATATAGCTGAATAATAATTTAATTACGGTAACTTGAATTTCAAGTCAGCATTCCTAAATATTGCTTATTTTTGCTGACTGCCAAAATATTTAACTTGCGAAATCTCATATCATACCGACCGAGCATAATTAAATTGGAATACACCTGAATTTATAGCATAATTCATTGAATTAACTTGAAGTTCAAGTTAGCATTCATAAAAATTACTTATTTTTCCTGACGGCCAAAAAATTTAACTTGCGATATGGCAGATCATACCGACCGAGCATAAATAAATTTGAATACAGCTGAATAATTAATTGAAATAACTTGAATTTCAAATTAGCATTTCTGAAAATTACTTATTTTTGCTAACGCGAAAAAATTTAACTTGCGAAATCTCATACCGACCGACCATAAATAAATTTGAATACACCTGAATTTATAGCATAGTTAATTGATGTAACTTGAATTTCAAGTTAGCATTCCTAAAAATTACTTATTTTTGCTGACTGCCAAAAAATCTCATATCATAAATTTGAATACAGCGGAATTTATAGCATAATTAATTGAATTAACATGAATTTCAAGTTAGCATTCCTAAAAATTGCTTATATTTGCTGAAAGCCAACAAATTTAACTTGCGAAATCTCATATCGTAGCGACCGAGTATCATTGAATTTGAATACACCTGAATTTATAGCATAATTAATGGAATTAGCTTGAATTTCAATTTAGCATTCCTAACTATTACTCATATTTTGGTTGACCTCCAAAAAATTAGATTTAACTCAGGCTTGCGGAATCTCATATCATACCGACCGAGCATAATTAAATTTGAAAACATTTAATTTTGGCTAGCCGAATATCGATTGCCGGCCGACAAAATATTGTATTGTGAAGTCTCAAATCTTACAAACCGAGCATAAGTCTTGCAAAATATCACATTCATCATGTTCATGTTATTTATAAAAATCTTTACTCGGCGAATTTTAGGGACCCAAACAAATATAACTTGTGATGTATTATAGTACAGTACAGCTTAGACGGAAAGAGAAAATGTCGTTTTCCGCTAGCTGAATTCCGTTTTTATTCGGCACGAATGTCCGTCACCAATGAAAACGGACAGAGATTGACGAAAACGGACAAAGACGGACCACTTACATGCCTGGGGCAAAGTATTCCTGCAGCTCAGTAGGCGGTCTTACGCGCCCGATAGTTTAATGTTCGTGGCGATCCGTGCCGACTGGAGAATATTCGAGAGGATACCTGTTGTCTAAAGTGGATTTATCTTTTACATCTGTATCGTAACATCGGCCTATACACATGCATCACGTCACGTTTATATTATATAATATTATAGTTTTCCGATCGAAATTTGCAGACATCGTAAATACGGTGTAATTATCCATTGCCAACAGATCGGTAAATGGAAAGTGCGGTAAATGGAAAGTGCGATTATTACTTTAGAGGTAATTAGAAATCGTATCGGTCCCGTTATTATTCGTTGATTTTACGACCGACCTCCGTTTCGCCTTTCGACCAACACGTCCGTCAGCCAACTCAAAATAATACACAATAGCGACATGTTCAATGTCCATCAGCTGACAGTCGGCAGGTTACGACAGGCGCGTATGTAGCGGGGGGGGGGGGGGATGCGTACTCAAAACACATACTTCTCAACAACAAAACATGATAATCGTCTCGCGTTTTCGCGATCTCGCCTTCCGCTTTTGAAAATACGTTTTTGCTCTAACCCGATTTTTCTGTCTAACTTTGGATGACTATCTCGGCGTTACAGCCGAAAATTCGGGTTTGTTTTGCTCATGCATGTGACGAAAGCATGCATGTTGAAATTGCGCTTTGCACATGCGTGTGGGTAGACTGTACTTCCGACACGCATGCGAGATCGCGAAACAAAAACGCGAGATAGAGCGGCGAGGTTGCGAGATTGAATATGATAGAATCTCGCGTTTTCGCGATCTCAACCTATGCGAGAAATCGCGAAAACGCGAGGTTTTCACATGTCCCTAACATGACACCATACACGTGTCTTAGGAGACGATTCTCATGTGCTGCCAAAACATATTTTTATTAAGAAATAGCACAAATGTGGACAACAAAAAACATAATTTGACAAAACATGATAATCGTCTTAGGAGACGATTCTAATGTACTGCCAATACATCTTTATTGGAGAAAAATCATATTTCGATACTTTATTGGTTACTGCATCGCATCGTCGATATATACACAAGATCGCGAAAACGCGAGACCAAATCGCTCGACTGCGAAATCGTGAGGCGAAAACGTGATATTCTATTGTATTCAATATCGCGTTTTCGCGACTGCAATGTCGGCATTTTTGCCTCGGCTTTTTCACGATGTGTTGAAATTGAGTTTTGCGCACACACGGACCAGGATACCCTATTTTGTCAAAACTACGAACGTGATACCTTTCATCGATACACGTACTATGATATAATATTGTACTATCGCTATCTTCATCGTGATATCGCCTTCCGGATGGACATGCACGATGACGATATGATGACTATGGTACACAGCTCGTGCGCAAGGTATGTACATGCGGATGTGATAAATAAGTTAGATCACGTTTGTCCGCATGTAGAGTGATATTCCGCTTGATAAAGCTCACGGAGTATCTCCTCGTACATGCGGATGAACCGTGATCTAACTGATACACAGTATCGTCATCGTGATATCGCGTCATCGTGGGAGAAACAGGAATACACCTTTGGGACTACACCGGTGTACAGATTAATGATAGTCTGATCAACCCAACTGGATATGCCGGCTGTTTTGGGACTACACTTGTGTACAGATTACTGATAGTCTGATCAACCTAGCTAGTTATGCCGGCTGCTCAGGGACTACACCGGTGTACATATTAATGATAGTCTGATCACTAGCTAGTATGCGGGACGTGCTCTAGATTATGCGACTGCTCCTGGGACTACAATGGTGTAGATTTACAGATTAGTCTGATCAACCTAGTAGATATGCAGGTGCCTCAGGGACTAGAACTTGGTTTACCAGGATTACTGATTCTGATCAACCTAGCTAGAATTGCCGGCTGCTCTGGGACTACACTGGTGTACTGATTACTGGTAGTCTGATCAACTTAGCTAGATATGCCGGCTGCTCAGGGACTACACCGGTGTACAGATTACTGGTAGTCTGATCAGCCCAAATGGATATGCCGACTGCTCAGGGACTAGACCGGTGTACAGATTACTGATAGTCTGATCAACCTAGCTAGATTTGCCGGCTGCTCAGGGACTACACTGTTGTGGGGAACGGACAATATCCCCCCCGGACAATATCCCCCCCGTATATTTTGACCCAGGCGGACAATATCCCCCCCATCAAAAAGACAGGGCGGACAATATCCCCCCCGTAGAAAATCACAGGGCGGACAATATCCCCCCATCAAAAAGACAAGGCGGACAATATCCCCCCCCGTAGAAAATCACAGGGCGGACAATATCCCCCCGGACATTATCCCCCCTTATAAACTTATAAATTAACAAGCTTTATTTTGTTTCTGTATAAGTAATATTGTGTCACATTGTGATATTTTGTCCATCTTTGACCTTAGTTTTGGGCTCATAATGTGTTCACTTGATTTGTTTGATTGCTTCTTTCAACTGCACTGATTGGTAAATGGACTTTGATTATGTTAATTGTTTGGCTAATTGAAGATTTGATTGCTTCTTTCAACTGCACCTAAACTGATTGGTTTTGTAATGTTCAGGGGTTAACGCTACTGACGAGTTGTCTGCTCCGCGTAGGAATACACATCGGCACTACTTTGCCGAGGTGTACCGAATGCCGATATCACGGGTAGTTGGGTGTCTCTTGAAGGTCATTTATCATGCTGACTGTACGGAGTGCACATCATATCACTGTTTGGTAAGTTCACCTGTGTGCTTGCTGCACTTTAGTGCACTTTGTCCTGTCCCATTACAGAGATTCCTACCTTGCCAAAACTACACCAGTAGCGACCTGCGTGTGTGTATATCCAGAGTAAACACGCAGACGGTTCGTCAAGGAAGACAACTACGTCAATACTGGCTGGTTGAGTCTAAGCCGAACGACAAACCCAAGGTTAGTCGGGAAGTCCACGGTAGAATGGACATGAGGGAAACATTATAATGGCGACGAGGCGTTCTTAAAAAAAACTCACGCGAAGACGGGGGAGGAAAATTGGTGTTTGAAAGACATTTTGGCCGACTTCCGGAAAAACACGAATTAAATCACGGAAAAACCCGAACGCTGAAGAAATGCGGTTCAATAGTTTCCAGTTTAGTTACTCGAAGAAACAATCAACAAATTAGTTTTCGTTGTTGGAAGAATACATTCTAATATATTGTCCTTGTTTACGTGTGAATAAACTCTCATTATATAGTTTGTGTTTATTATTTGACTATTATTGTACATGATGTAAGCGGCCCGCGCACCTGCGAAAATCGTGTTTACAGTTGAAATCGAAAGTAGAAATTACTGTCTTTCCGGGCGACCAGGCTAGTCCCAGAACACTAAGAACTTGGTAAAAGGTATTGACTTAGACAGTTTGATGTACCAAGTGCATCAAACACGACCAGTGTAGACCCAGATCAGCGGAAATTACTAGGACTGGCAACCGTAATGCACCAAGTGCATTAAATTTGGGACCAGTGGCAGTGCAGACCCAGATCAGCCTGTGCATTTGACTCGTGTTTCAACCATACATTGGCTAGTTGGTTGATATAATTTAGGTCATTGCAACTGATGTTTGTGTGAATTATTCTTGATTGATCAGTCGAAAGTGGTCGGTGGCAATATGAATTTGGGCCATTTGTTTTCATTTGTGCATACATAGGCTTTGTTGAGTTTTTGACAATACCCCACCCATTATTTTGTGTGTGTAATATTTTGCACAAGTCATTTGTTTATGAAATTTGGAGAAAATTTGTCTGGTTTCGGATGTTGTTGCCCAGTTGGATAATAATGAATGTTCTTTGGTACCGGAAATAGCGAGTCATGCTTCTTCCATCGTTGGTGGCTGTTGAACACAGTGTTACATGTGAAGAGACCTCCCATTGTTTGTGTGTTTCCTGTATGTCGTTTGTGTGTGTTCCCACCATGTGTTCCCTATGTTTCTCATTGTGTGTTTGTGCACTGTGTTTCTGTATGTTAGGTTCACTGTGTGTTTGTGGATGCGACGTTTGTAATTGTCTCTATGTGAACAATCTGGGAGGAATATATTTGTGTTCAATGATGGCTGTGGATTGGTTCATGACGTGCTAGCAGTCGTGAGCTAAGACTCGATTAGTTCACCAATGGTAGGATAAAAGGGACCTGAACGAGTTATAATACCGGTAAACCGTCGTATCTGGCTGATATTTAAAGACTTTTGTTATAACCATGTTAACTGGGATTTTAGTCTATGTTGTCATAGGTATTTTGGCAATGATTTAATTAAATGGGTGTTAAGGTATTTAGTACCTGCAAGCCGTAGTGTCTGGTCGAGTTCAATACAACGTGTTCTATCAGTCACGTTTGAGTTATTGTATCAATATGTGGATGAAATGGACCTTAATGTGTTTAGAACCAGTAATGTCTGACTTGACTAAATGTGGGTTTGTTGACCAGAATTTGTCACATTTTGTTGTTGTTAATTAGATTTTGATGTACAGTATAGTAATCAATTTTGGTATGGTAATTCAGTTGGTATTGTGTTACAGGATTTGTTGGTCTGTTTTTCGCATGTAGATGGAGACTGGATAGAGTTTGGTATTGCTGACCCATTTCGTTCGTTGTTGGAATGTTTCGGTTTGTGATCGTATTTATATCTCGGGTGTGTGTGATTATGTTTTGCGGTTTTCGGTTGGCGATTTTGTACACTTTTGGTGAATCAAACACTCTAAACGTTTGGTGGAGAGAGAATTATAGTCAGAGTTGCATGTGAATTTAGACTAAGTCTAGATGCAGGAAGTTTGTGTCCAAGACGCAACTTCCAGGAAGTTGCTGTACCAAGTACAGAACTTGCCATTAGTATTTGCATGTACACTGTGATATAATCATGAAGTGACCACATTGCTCGAAGAAATTTAAAGGGTACACTTTGGGAAAGTTGTAACACATGAGCTTGTAATAGGGTGACTGATTTGCTATTTGTTGACAACGTCTCTGGCAGCTGGCTGTTGGGCATGGTCAGCTTATCGGTGGATATCAAGTGCACATTTGGGACTAGGCATTTTGACAGTGAGTGGTGTGTAGCGGCAGTACCTGGCAGTTATTCATTCATCTGAATCACCAGAGGCAGATTAGTATGGAAATTTGCTGAAAATCAGTATATAAGCTGGGACCAAGTCCCTAGATGTGATGAATTCCATAAGAAAGGGAAAATAAGATCCAGGAGCATAAAAGTAGATGTGTATCCAAATGCAGACAGAAAAATGTGCGTAGCAAACACATTTGTCCCGGTTTTTGTCGAGGGAGTACGCTGTGTGTCATGAACACGGTATGTGCTCAAGGTTGAATGACAAAGGATGCATGTGCCTAGCAAACACGTGTGTCTGTTGTCTGCAAGAGGATCATGTCAAGGTAGTATATGCAAGGAGGATAATGTTTTTCCACAGGTCTCACAAGAGGGGCGAACTCAACCGACTTTGCACGCAGGGTGATGCTGTCAAATGGGATTCATGCACAATGTATGGTGTGACAATATAATGGAAAGTAAGGATTCTTCAGCAAATTCGGAACTAGGTAGTGTCCAGGAAAGTTACTGAAATAAGTTTTAGATATGTGCAGAACTCTGTGATCAGAAAATACTTAATGTGTAAACCGATAGGCAGTTTAGAAGGTAACTGGTATGTTTTCAAAATGTTGAGCATTGTTGATTGACTGATAAACATTCAAGGAAGACCACTGGAGACCAATTAGGAGGTGCACATTGACATGATAAATCATATAGTTTGTAATAATGTGAAAATACGTAGTGCAACTAGTTCAAGAAACTGTGCTTTGTTGTATAACATTCGTTCAACTAAATTGTGTTGTTAAAAACATTCAGAGTATGACAATGATTGAATTGATTTGGAACTGTGTTAATTTTACAGATGATGATTGTCGCACAAGACAATTGAATTTGATTCATGTAAACCCGTGGGAGTCCGCTCCTCAAAAGAAAATTGGGTGGAGTGTAATGTTCAGGGGTTTTTTTTTTTTTTTTTTTTTTTTTTTTTTTTTTTTTTTTTTTTTTTTTTTTTTTTTTTTTTTTTTTTTTTTTTTTTTTTTTTAGGGGTAACGCTACTGACGAGTTGTCTGCTCCGCGTAGGAATACACATCGGCACTACTTTGCCGAGGTGTACCGAATGCCGATATCACGGGTAGTTGGGTGTCTCTTGAAGGTCATTTATCATGCTGACTGTACGGAGTGCACATCATATCACTGTTTGGTAAGTTCACCTGTGTGCTTGCTGCACTTTAGTGCACTTTGTCCTGTCCCATTACAGAGATTCCTACCTTGCCAAAACTACACCAGTAGCGACCTGCGTGTGTGTATATCCAGAGTAAACACGCAGACGGTTCGTCAAGGAAGACAACTACGTCAATACTGGCTGGTTGAGTCTAAGCCGAACGACAAACCCAAGGTTAGTCGGGAAGTCCACGGTAGAATGGACATGAGGGAAACATTATAGTTTGCAAATGGAATTAAAGCATGTTAATTGTTTGGCTAATTGATGATATGATTGCTTCTCTCAACTGCACTTAAAGTGAGTGTTTAATTGTTGATTAAAGAATTTATGTAATTATGAGATGGTATTTGACATAAATCACTCAACTAACAAGAACTTGTATATAAAGATTAGATAATATGACCATACTCACCACATTCGATTCCCAGAATAATAACAACAACAAGCTGTTTGACTTTTCTGAAAATCACCAAATAAAGCTGATAAAACACAACTCTGTAAGTATATATCACCTGAACACTGAAGTAGGCAATCATAGACAACATCGACTAGCTTCGCTGAAGATTTAAGGTTAGTCTGTGCCGTAATTCTCGAGTTATTGACTTTTATATCACTTTCTCCTTTGTCTGAAAATTCCGCCAATATTTACACCAACATTGAAGTAACCTATAGCCGTCACTGCCTGTACCCGGCACATCACTTGTGTAATTTGATAGTGGGGGTTTCCTCAACCGTCACTACCAATTGCTACCAATTGTTGATATAAAAGTCGATACTGCTTGTCTCATTCTACATAAACCACGCGCGCGCACAGATATTGCACTTTCTTGCGGACATCGGTGCGAACGCGACAAAACAAGATCTTTTCGAACACTTTTGAAAACCGAAGATAGCGAGACCAAAAAAGTATATTTCTGATTATACCAGTCGCAAAT
Source organism: Conchocele bisecta (assembly GCA_029237695.1). Taxonomy (NCBI): domain Eukaryota; kingdom Metazoa; phylum Mollusca; class Bivalvia; order Lucinida; family Thyasiridae; genus Conchocele; species Conchocele bisecta. The sequence continues at coordinate 198,350 of JAQRGA010000039.1, read as the reverse complement.
ATAGTATAGTAGTATAGAAGGATAGAGTAAAAGTATAATAAAATAATAATCTTGAACATTTGCAAAACTTAGTATAGTGGCATATTACAAAAACTCTGAAATTTGAAACTTCACCACACCACCAGAACATCAAACATAAGTCATAGTCTCGTGTCTGAACCCTAACCTCGACTAGCAGTAGCAATTAAAACGAATAATCCCACCTAGTCTAGCGGCCACACTAAATATAACACCCGTTATCTATAAAACGTTTATAGAACGAAATATACGAAATATTGGCATCAATTGTTGACGTCGGCCAGTCTCTCAAACTAGGTAATACTAGAAAGATTCATAATAATTGTTACGCCGTAGTGTAATCAGATATGTTAGATAGATATATAGATAGACAGACAGATAGATAAATAGGTAGCTAGGCAGAACATTAATTAATTAAATCCAAAAAAAATAAAAAAAATAAAAAATAAAATATCTAAGCTTGTTAATTGCTTCATTATCACTTCTCAGATTAAATATAATGGCTCAAATAAACACCCCCAACACACCCAACAATAGGAAGAGAGCAAGGGAACAAGACCATTCAGATAATCTATCACCAAACTGCAAATCACCGGATGCAAAACAACCTAACAACAAACAGAGTACCCCACCCCCGTCTCCTACATCGATACCATCGCCCACTCGTTCTCCACGCACAAATAATAAGGAGCAGCCACAGTCACAATTCGACACATTGCATTTTAAATTACTAGGGGCAGGAAGGCATGATAACAACATTCCAGTTCGCCATTGCGTTAGCAACTTACGTAGGCAAGAATATGTCATCTAACGACGTTAAATGCACCCGGGATGCAGACATCATAAAAGTTAGTACACAGAAAAAGTGGATTGACAGGGCAAAGTCATTCACTGCACCCGCTAGTATGCGCAACGTAGAGTTTAAATTACTTCAAACACAAACGCAATCAACTAACAATACACAACGCAAACAACAAAACCAGCCACAAACCGCAATCGGAATCGCTAATCATCCCGACTTTATAGGTCTGAGTAAGGAAGACTTAATGTTGGCAGTAAACGCCAATAAGAAAACAATATCACCCCCGCGGCACATCAAATAGGAAAAACCAAATCTACTCTACTAATTCACTTCAGCACATCCCTGCCCTATCAAATTACACCAGCACCCTACATTAACGAAGGCAACCCCATTGACATCGGCAAAACAATCCAACGACCGATTCGCTGCAATAAGTGTCAGCAATTTGGTCACATACAAAAAGCATGCAAAAACAACACAATAATATGCCCCATCTGCGCGTACAACCATTATTACAAGAGACTGCCACGAGCAAACAGGTCAGGGACAATGATTTCTGCAATAACTGTTACGTGGCTGGTGTACAGGCTTGTGGACATCGGTCAAGTGATCCCTACTGCCGATGCTACTTAAATACAAATCACATCTCGAACAAAAGAACAACACTAGCAACTGGCACGCAACGCACTAAAAATAACAAATAATGAACCCAGTAAAAAAAACAAAAACACTGCCTATACAAGTAGTCACCAACAACACACCTGCAAAACAATGAACTACAAAACAGCCTCCAACGAACCCAGCCCCACAAAAGGAAAACATAAAACAAAAAAAACCCAAAGAAGATAACATGCAAGGATACGTTTCTAAACAACAGCTCTTAGAACTAATTTCGGCTCTTGAAATTGCAATTGAAAAACAACTAGGAGTAACCACCAATGGCATTATAGGACAAATAGCAGAACAACACTTAGGACAAAATGTAACAACAACAACAATTCCTAGCACACCATCCACTGAAAAAATGCACACGTCACAGATGGACAGATCCCAATCAGAAACTTCTATACTAAACGTTTTAGGTACACTGGCTAATGCGGACAAGGTAATAAAGTCACTAAACAAATATAAAGCAAGTAAATAATCGACCGTTAGTGGACAAAGTAGTAAGCCCTTTACCACGAAACTGGGAAACAAATCAACACTTACACCCGAGCCCTAATGTTTGATAGCAGCATGGACGACTCAGACCCAAATAAACTAATAATCGTAACATCAACCGAATCTATAGAGTCTCATCCCATTCAAACACTAACAGGTATCTCCAATATTTCGACCATTTGTGCAGACAACACAACACTACATGAAATAAACGATAATGAGGACACACCAATAAACAAACAAACGTCAAGCAATAGTGTTGCCACATCAACACCCAATAACAGTCCAGCAGAAAAACGTACAACTATAGAAAATTATAATATGCGTAAAACTATAACAGCAAATCGTAAATATAATACAAAATCCATAAAAGATAACGTAACCGAAGTTAGTTCAAAAGCGAATACAGGCATGAAAAAACGAGAATAAATTTAATAATAAGCAGAAGATAGGTAAAAACGTATTAAAATCAGTGGCACCGTTAGCGGAACAACAACAACAATGCAATTTAATACCATTTAATGGTAATAAAGTCCTAAATTCACAGAAAAGGAGTCAGGCATATGCACCAAAAAGCTCATCATAAGAAAACATATATATAATAAATAAATATGGGTAGAAACAAAAATAAAGGAATGACCCTGACCGTCTTTCAATGGAACTGTCGGGGATTTGTAAAAAACAAAAGGAGAGCTTATCAATGTTCTAGAAAATAACGTAATGTCACCTGATGTAATATGCCTGCAAGAAATGTCAAAGCCTTCAACACTCACTGGATACAACCTCGTATCCTACGCAACCAATTCTTTCCATGGCAGTGGGGTAGGAATATACGCTAAAAATGGAATAGCATGTGTAGAACTCAAAACAAATCACCTTACAGAAAAACTAAATAACCTCTATTGTGGTATTAAGGTACTCAGCAATAAAGGAAACATTGATATATTAAATGTGTACATTGGCCCTGGTAACCATAATCACGAACCAAAATAAAACAACCTCAATAAAATTATCACACAATTAAGCAATAAATCTCTAATATTGGGTGACTTCAACGGGCACAACCCACTATGGGACGTGCATTACAATGCTAAGACAAACAAATTAGGTGATGAAATAATACAATTTCTAGATAACACTGATTATGTAGTATTCTTAACAACGGAGCTGTAACTTACGATACGTCACACATTTCTTCAAGCAAATGTATTGGAACAGCACCCGACATAACATTAGCAACACCTGCTTTAGCCTCCTTGACCTCCTGGTCCGTCCATGACTCTACACTAGGAAGTGACCACTATCCGATAATTACTAAAGTTTCTACCCAATACCATAGAAGTACTCCAGCCACCATTCCTAAATGGAAGTTAGGTCATGCTAACTGGGAGCTGTTCCAACAACTATGCACTAATAGACTACACACAGATACAAATCTAGATACAAAACAATACCACGATGAATTTGTGAGCACCCTCTATAACATAAATAAGGAGAGTATACCACAGACAAGTGGTAAAGCTCATAATCGCCCAACCAATCCCTGGTGGACACCAGCTTGCACAGATGCCATTAAAAACAGGGAGAACTGTCTGCGTAGATGGAAACAAGCACACAAATATCATACAAACACTTAAACAAACTAGGCGAGAGGAATATTTGAAAGCTAAGTCCCTCGCGACTGAAGTAATTAACGACGCAAAAAGTTGTGGTTGGGAGAAATTTATATCTGAAATAAATAACGACAAAACGAGTAAAGAATTATGGGACCAATTTATAGAATCAGAGGAAAAGCTATAAAGCCAATGCCTCCACTATTACATAACAATAGCAATGTCTACGACAACAAACAAAAATCAGAGGTGCTCACAGACCATTATACAACTATGTCAAGTGACAATAATCTTAATCCCGAATTCAAAACAGTTAAGGTTAAGAGAAACCCCGAAATTCAAACAAAAATAGATACTAACACGTTATGGCCAGAATCTAATGAGGTTGACTGCCTCAATCGGTGCTATTTATTAGTGTCATGAACTATATATGCCCTTACAAATAAGAAAAACTCTGCACCAGGAGCAGACAAGATACACTACGCAATACTAAAGCATCTCCCAAAAGAATCTATGGAACAACTGCTTCTGGTGATAAATAAGTCCTGGGTAAATGGTACACTACCTGATACCTGGAAAGAAGCTACCATCATCCCTATATTGAAACCAAAGAAGGACCCAACACTCCCGCCCTCATACAGACCCATTTCTCTAAACCCCAGCAATATGTAAAATAATGGAAACGATGGTAGCTAACAGATTAAAACATCACTTAGAAACAAATCAGAAACTGAGCCCGACCCAATCAGGATTCCGAAATAACAGATCTACATTAGATCAACTGGCACGACTAGACACAATTATTAAAACAGCCATGATGGAAAAGAAACTGGTCGTTGCAGTATTCTTAGACTTAGAAAAAGCCTTTGACCTAATGTGGACGAAAGGTGCAATAGAACAACTCATCGGGAAGGGCATAAATAACAGAATGTTGTTGTGGCTTGACAACTTTCTGACGGGCAGAAAAATTAGAGTGATAGGATCAGAACACTCCGAATTTCAAAATGTAGATAACGGTAGCCCCCAGGGCAGCGTAGTTGTCCAACGCTGTTTAACATCATGATAGATACATTGTATAAAACGAACTCAACGAGAACAACCTCAATTAACAACTATCAAAAATGATCTATCGCAAATTTGCAGATGATAGCTCGATCTGGCATGTACATGCAGATCTCAATATAGCCTTGGGGGATGTACAGGTAACATTAGATAAAATCACAACATGGCAAAATAAATGGGGGTTTAAAATATCCCCACTAAAAACTGAGGCAGTCATCTTTCATAGAGGAGGACACTTATTCTACAAAAGCACGGAGCAACGGTATGCATATAAAGGAGATCAACAATACAAAATTAAAGAACTAGTTGTTAACTCATTCCACCCTGGGCACAAATGACCAGTTCAGTCCTAGAGGTAGCTGATAAGCCATCTCCTGGCACCTGCAGTGAGCTGGTCAGCCCTGACTCCCTAGGAATAATTCATGTAATTCTAAAACAGGATTATAAGCCAATGGGTGTCTCATTTAAAGTGCTTATAAAATGTCTATATATAATCCAATATTTCTGAAATTTCACATATTTATTCATATAAGATCTGGCTAGAAAATATTATGTAATTTTCATAATGAAATTGCCTTGCTTGTTTGTGCATAATGAGATAAAATAGATAGACAAACACACAAAATTCTATAATCAGTCATATTAAACATGTTCACATCAAATTTCTAAAATAAGTGGTTGGTAAATAGTCTAATTGTGTAATATATACACTATATATGCTACACATGGACATGTTTACAAAATACAAATGAACTCTTTGACATTTCTAAATTGAACTTTGTTGTCTGCGGTTTATTTTCTATTGTCGATATTTCTCATCAAAAACAGGCTTTGACAGCACTTTGGAATCAGTTTCCAATTGAAATGATTCTAAAAGGCTGTCAAACCATGTTTTTATGGAGCAAGAAGAAACAATATAAAAAAATGCAGACGACAATTTTTTCATTTCCCGCATTCTAAGGATTAAAAATCTGATTTCACCGTATTCTCATTTCAGTACTAAAACATGTTTTGGAAGAATATAATCACATTCAGACGATGAATAAAACATTGAATAAAACAGGTTTTATGAGATTATTGAACAATAGAAAGTTGACATTTGACATATACATGATATATCTGACTACAACAGGAGAAATGGGGTCTATGGCATTGCTGACCAGTCTAGTTACTGAGTTATGTTGCCGATAAATACATGTATATACCATTTGTTTTTTTGTTTGATTGGTATTTCGCCGACTGAGCTGGTTTAGTGAAGACCTGGCACCAGATCAGGTTGTTCTAATTTCAGAGCTCAATATTCAAGTTGTATGGTGTGTAGACTCATCTGGGGCTACACTGGTCGCAAAACCAATAATCTCCATTTTTCAAGCACAGAAACATACGCGCCAGATAAAAGGAAATGACATAGAAAGTTTTTGTAAAGTTATCGTTATCATAACGTCATATCATAATCTAATCTCATGCAGGTGGGGTAATTATTTATGTAACTTACCAAATATGTCAGTCTTACTTTAGTCTTGTATTACTAATCCATTTGTGCCAAACTGGCACAGTGCTGTGTATAATCCACAAATTAATTCCTTTTTTTTCCCCGCACAAATGAAGTTTGATATTTACACACACCTAATTTGCTTACACATACAATGTAGAAAATATATACACTTCACACACTAACACAGGTAGATCCACTTAAATCCTACCCCAGGACCAATGACCCCTGTCTGCTCAGACAAACAAAATATATACGTGTTTTGTAACCAATGTAGGTCCAGATCAGCCTGCATAGGCATGCAGTCTGATCAGGAGCTACACTGTTTACAAGTTTATACCATTCACTAAATGCCAGGGGAATATCACAATGGTCCGAAGTTAGCATCGCTGTTTCAGGAGGTCACGATGCCACGGCTGAAAACAGTCGACACACAAGTGAATGTTACACTGTTGGCACGTGTTCACAACTTCACGCCTCTTCTTTTGCTTCGAACAATGTCTGCAGCGGCCTTTTTTCTCAGCTTTCTTTGGAAAATGTCCATTTCCAATTGTTGCGAGTGCTGCGCGTTCATTTTCCACATAATCCCCAATCAGCTGTTTACAGAGTGCCATCCGATATTCCATCATGGTCAACGGTTTATTGCGTCCCGATTTTGTTAATTTTTTGTGATTTGCCGACTCCTTCATCAAAATGAACGCGTTGGTCAGGGCAACGTCAAACAGAAACCAGAAGATATATTGCCACCATTTTCTTGAGGTCCGGTACGTACTGTACTCTGTGCGGAGCTGGTCGGCATGGTCGACGCCATTCATATTGTTATTGTACTCTGGAATTATTGATGGAGCTCTAACTTCGCGCACCTCCCCATTTCTAGATTTCCTCGACACGACACTGTCAAGCGAGGCAGGATTTTCGGCTGATGACAAGCAATATACAGGCTTCTTGTCTTTCCACAGACAGGCAGTAAGCTCCCCCTTTTGTGCTGAGATGAACTGCCCTTGTTCCTTCACATCTTTTGGTTTTCAACAGAGGGGCCGGGAATCCCTTTCTGTTGCTTCGAACAGTGCCACGTGCGTACGTTCCATTGTCGAGTGTGGGCGTTAGCAAATCAGGGCTGGTGAAGTAGTTATCCACATTCACTATGTGCTGCTTTTCCCACTATCCTTTTGTGTCATGTCCTTCACAACACGTGTGGCAAGTCCAACCTCACGTTTCCCGTTCTCTTTGCCGGTGTAGACTTGGAATTCGTTTGTGTAGCCGTTGGTAGGGTCGCCTCTCATCCACACCTTTATTCCATATTTCGTGGGTTTTGCTGGGAGGTACTGGCGAAATGACAGTCTGCCACGAAATCTTCACCATAGCTTCATCGACGCTGGTATTCTGATGCGGGTTGTAGTTTCGCAGGCAGCGGTCGAGAACTTCATCAAGCAGAGGACGGATGTGATGGAGTTTGTCGTGACCTGGCTGACCTCTTGCGGGATTTTTTGTCGTATCATTGGCGTGAAGGTACTGGGAGATTTTGTCAAACCGGTCTCGTTTCATCAAGCGTCGGATGGTTAGGTTTCCAAATAGCGCATCTGTTGACCAGTACATGGCCGACTGTGGAAGCTGAAATGTAAATAAATAAGATTAGGGCACTTCTCACCAGTGAATACCAAACTTTAGCGAGATATTATTACATAGTGTAGTAGCATCCATAACAAATTGTGTGTTCACGAATAACAATTTAGTCCGTGGACAGAGAGCAGATAATGAGGTTGGTCACGTGGACCTGGGACTATGTTATTTGTAAAAAAAAAAGTTTCTTTTTTCACATTCATGTACATGTAATTATTCGTACAATTGACAGTTTATTCTGGAGTTAGCGAACAATATTTTCCTCCAATGTGTAGGTCCCCTGAAAGAAATTATCACCAAATGTAATGGAACACAACTAACCTGTAGAATGCTCATAAACACCCGAATACCGAGCCAAGCTTTCATTTCTTCTTCCACCACTGGTCGCCAGTTGGGATCGGGCTTGTCGGTCTGTCTCTGTCGGCATATAAATTTGTCTGGCCACACAACATTTCAATGAGAAATGCAGGGAAAAACAGGTCGAAGAAGTCCCACTCTGTGGCATCAGGGGCAAGATCAATTGTTGGCCCTGGATCTGGGCCAGAGAACGGTGCCTTGGGAATGTCTGTTCTGGCGTTCAGAATCCAACGATTTCCACAATTCTGAGCAGGCTGGTCGTCGTCGTCGTCACTACCCATGTCGTCACTACCCATAGCCATGCTTTCATTTTCACTTTCCGAATCACTGTCATCGTTGTCACTACCATTGTTGATGCTAACATCACTCAAGGAGCCTTCATCCGCATCATCCGTGATCATAGAAACTGCTTGCGCTAGATCCAGTCGCCGATTAGCCATTTCAGAACTTTTCACCCAACTTCAATTGCAAAATTCAATATTTTCCTTTGTATCTAAACTGCTCAAACTTTCACATGTGAGAGATCAATGTCTCGTAGTTATATGTAAGAAGAAATCTGATTGGTTGAATATACGGGTCTCAAGCAAACTATGTTGGAATGGACCAATGACACGCGACGACATAACTCGTCGTGCGGGATAGAATACTAGCTTTAGCGAGCCGCCAATTCTCGTCACGCGGGACAGGATTAAAACTAACTGCGCCGAGATAACTCGGCGTGCGGGATACAACAGTAGATAAGGCCGACGACTTATCTCGTCACTAGGGGCGAATGAGTTAACAATCAGGCAATACCATACAAAAAATGCGCAAAGTTCCTGGGTATGTACTTGGACGATAGACTTACCTGGGGACCTCACATATCAGATCTAATTCAACGTTGTAGGAAGGATCTAAATCTAATGAAACTAATCTCAGGTACATCTTATGGTGCAGACAAATCCTCCCTCCTACAACTATATAAAGCACTAATCCTGTCGAAGATGGACTATGGATGCATGCTATACAAAGATGCTGCGGCTGCTCACCTGGATAAGTTAGAATTAATTCAAAGAGCAGCGCTAAGGCTTGCCACGGGTGCCTATAAAACAACAAGAGCCGCAGTAATCGAAGTAGAAACAGCAGTGTTACCACTAGATTTAAGAAGGGAACAAACTTTACTGAAATACTGGGTCCGAACCCAACCCATGGCGCTCACCTACCAATCAACGAACTAATACAACTCAAACCAGCATACAAACACAATATGATTAAACTAAAACGAGACGCAACCAATAACAGTCAATAAGTATACCAACAAAAAGCAAATTATAAAAACGTGTTATGCATGAATGCACTAATCTTAACAGAAGAATATGATTTGGGTGGATGCGAGATGCAGCCATTCAAAACGCATATCCGTATTATCTATTTGAAATTACAGCTCGATCTGATCTCACTGAAATTATAAAATGATCTAAGAATCCAACCCTTAGCCTCAACCCTTATACACGCAATGGAACATTTAGAACATAATTGGAAAGACAGCCTACACATACATACGGACGGTAGCAAAAACCCAGAACTCGGTATCACCTCAGCTGCGTTTTTGTGGTCCCGGAACTAGTCACGTAGAACAAAATACAAACTGGACCCCAATCTAACTGTATTTACCATCGGAACTTATTTGCAATGAAAAAGCCCTCATATTTCAACCTAAAACTCAAAAACTACAATAACACTGTAATCATAACAGACTCACTAAGCTCCATCCAAGCAATCAACACAGGCACGTCTAAAACGAGACCTGACAAGGTCCATACCATTAAAATTCTTATAATAAGTAAACATATGGAACAAGGGAAAAATATTAATATAGACTGGGTACCATCACATGTTGGAATACCTGGAAACGAAGAAGCCGACCGAGCGGCAAGCACAGCTCATTTGATAGGAACACAAGATAATACTCTGCCTACACACAGAGAATTATATTCAGTCATTAAACAAAAAAATAAAATCAAAATGGCAAAAACGATGGGATAACATTCATAAAGCATTACTATGGCGGGCACACATTTCAAGTCATGGTGCCTACCATACCAAATAAATGTAAAACAATACAGCAAGGATAGAATGTCAGATAAAATAATAACACGACTCAGACTAGGTAGAAACGGTATAAAAAAGGCAAATCTTCATACACAGGGCAGCGATATTGATGTAGATTTGAATTGTAGTCAGTGCGACGAAGATGAAATAGAAGAACTGGACCACTATTTCTTCTTCTCCCGCCCAGCGCATGAATTAGCAAGAGAAGATCTAGCCGCTGTCTGCTTAAAAAATAATGTTATATCATCTCCATATAATTTAATATTCCCCCCTAAAAGAATGCGAAAATGAAATACACTTAGCTGTACTAAAATACATTAAAGCGACAGGGTACTGGAATAAAATATAAACATGACACCGTTGCTCCACTAAAATTAAAAGCTGTCAAAAATAAATGATATAATGATTTTATTTTAAAATACATCTCATGCAAACAGTTATACGCCGGTATCGTGGATAGAAACACATTAAAAAATCCGATGGAGTAGCCGAGCTAAGTTACGTCCGTGACACTGGGCCCCATTATCTCCATCCCATATCTTAAAATTGCTGTAAATATTTTCAGGATTTACCAATCAAAGATATAATCTTTAAACATGTCAACAGACGGGGGGGGGGGGTGGGGGGCCCAGCGACCTGTCCTGAAAACTCTGGTGGGCCAAGGTTTATGGTTACACCCCGTGGTGTGACCGTCACATCGGCCTGCCCGGAGTTAGGATAGGGGGCGCTCGCCACTCACCACCCCAACACTCTGAACACACAGACGGTGAGGGTAAGCGACCCTGTCCGAAGCTCTGGTGGCCAAGGTTTGGTGGTTACACCCCGTGGTGTGACCGTCACATCGGCCTGCCGGAGTTAGGATAGGGGGCGCTCGCCACTCACCACTCCAACAGAAAAATATTTTCAGGATTTACCAATCTAATATAATCTTTAAACATGTCAATAGACGTCCGTACACTCGGCCGGGAGGCGTTACTCATTCTAGAGTGAATATCGAATGACGAGCAACATCACTTGTGTCGGGGATACATGTTTCTCCGGCAACGAGAGGACTGTTGCATACTATGCTGCTCGTCTGCCTGCTAGATGCTCGCACCTAAAAATAATACTAGAATTAATATTTGATCAATGGTGGCAGCCGGGTGCTGCCTGCATCCAATGCTACAACAATTCTCACCTTTAGTCTGCTCACTGGTGCCACTGGTCTCATAACAATACCGAGTTGACTTGCAACAAAGAAAGTAAAATAATGACACGATATGCGATGCAATCAAATAAGTACAATATAACTGCACCTATATTTCTTCCATAATGGTAGTACCTGGCGGTTATCATTGATCACGAGGCAATCAACCCAAACAACCAACTATTACAATCATTAATCATACAGACCCATCAAACTCAAACAGTTAATATGGTGCCCGGTCGGACGAGTGGTTAGCACAACTGAATCGGGTAGCTCCGAACGCCAATGCCTTTGACTGACGGCTGGCGTCAAACAAATAGCAAACCCTAGATCATTTTAATGATATCCTGCGAGCTGCCGCCCCCTGGGTGGACACTGTATTAACTCCCGAACGGACCGTATGGGGACGGGGCCGCGGGGGGCCGTGTCAGCGTATGGCTGGCCGCCACTTGCGAATCCCGTCCGCTTGCGGCTGCGAAGGCCATTCTAGCATAACCATAGCTAAAACTAACATACAAGTAATCCCACCCAATGGGTATGTACTCGATCGGAACTGGCCCAGGAAAGTTTCTTGCGTATGGACTGCCTTATCGAGGATTAGTACTGGGAAATTAGCGAGACGATATGTACAGGCTCGTGTGGGCTAACACATGAATCCAAAATTAACATACAAGTAATCCCACCCAACGAGTGTACGGAATTCTACCCACCACCAATCCCGATATGCTATTATGTACTATGTTAGACTAGACTTAGTAGATTATATTTAGTAGTAGTGGTAAGGGTAATGAGTGGAAAGGGGAAGGGTCAACAATTGGTCTGGTACCGGTGGAAACTCGCTTCACTGACGAAGCCTGTTTAGTCGGTGACGGACGGACTCTTCTTGCACGCATTATTGTTGGCCTGCCTTCTAACCACTCAAGCCAGACTACTTCTGGTATTTTAATCAAACTGCAACAATAGGGTGAGTGGTGGGATTTTACATATATGCATAGACGTACTTGTATATATATCCATGTACATATATAGAGCGTGCACCGTCTGATAACAAAATATATTGGACTCGCAGGAGATTGACATTGATCCGTGCATGAAATGCCACGGCTTCGTTCGGTCCTCTGCGAAGCTCCGTGACGGCTGGTTGTCGTGGGGATATCGTTGTCGGAACCGTAAAGTCGCCCCGAACCCCTGCGATATCAGCCGTTAGAAAACAGTAATAATAATACAAAAAAAAAAAAAAAAAAAACAAAAAAAAAAAGAAAAAAAAAGCATTACCCAATGCACACATATTATTCGAAAATAGCACTGTACTCGAGTGAGCAATGACATTGGTTGAACCTAGCCACTACCCGAATACGTCACAATCCAAATAACTGCATAGCGGTCTGGTCGATGGGTGGGTAGTAAGTCGGAAACAAGTGCCGCTCTAATATAAACTTGTATTTTAACTGTAATGTAATTTTAAAATTGGCCCTATACTACATCAACACATACGTCTAGGTCCACACTGTCGCCGAGGAGTAATCATAATACACATATGTATGCATGTCCATGATATGTACATATGCAAAAATGTATAGCATAACCAGGAGTCCCATTTCCAATACACGAAACAGATAGGGACCATACAATTGATGCTGAATAACCATACATGTTCTTCTCCCAAGATTCGTTGTAGCACCAATGCGTCACCAACGAAGCGACACCGAGAGGACCGCATCCAGGTACACCGATACTTGTCTAGTAAGTAGACAAATATCAACGACTCTCACTAGGTCACAACTGGTCTGGTCCATCCCAGGCAAGCGTCCAGGGAGTTCAGAATCTGCGGACGTAATACACTCATGTCACCCATAAGTCCACTCAGTCCATCCTATGATGGACCGCGCAAGACACGGAGGCGGCTCATAGCTCCCTTACGTGTGTCTCGTCCCGAATGGCAGGGTGACAGTTTTGTTTTGTAATTTTTACTACATCCAAGCACGCAATAATAGCTTACTTCCGCCCAATACGGACGGTCCCTTACACGCATAGGCATGTACACAATACTCCGCACAGCAGCGTGTAGTGTAGTAAAGAATATGCATAACATAAACAAATATAAACTCACATACCCATTGTGTCCGGTAAAACCACTAAGGCGACCAAGTCAACATATGAAGTCATAGAAGACAGAAGCTGCTCCCGCTGATTGAAAGCCGGGAGTGCTTGGTGAACCCGGGTGTACACAAATAACCGGTGGATCCACTCCATGCAGACACGACGCTAGAAGAAAGAAGCTCAAGAACGGAGGATTTCTGCCTGCAACAATATACCTCAAAGCGCCGAACTGTTTCTGTGCAGTTAGTGGTCGAGCCGGGCATAATGGTCTCATCATATTGTCCATATAGTCAATCAACAGAATCTGGCCCTATGGGGACCAGCTATTTCGCCCTTAGGGCAGTAGATGAGCCAAGTCAATATGACATTGGACATAACCCTGACAGACACACTTAGATAGGCACGCACCCACAACATATACATACACAATCCAGATAAGGGCATCTGTGATTTTCATGCACACAGCTCACTCAAACACAAACCAGATGCGGTCCTCGCGGTGTAGCCAGACGCCTACGACACCAACAAAGAGAAGAATCAGAACGAAATAAAACAAACTTAGTCCCCCCTCCTCGGGGACAAGGCCTCGCTCGTGTCTACCACCCACTCAGTGGGAGGTGGCCTAGGCCTCTGTGGACCCGACATCGGGTCGTTTCCTCTGTGTTGCATACTGGGCAGTGTCATGCTATATGCGCCTTGGGATCTGTGGCGGAATGAGCTGCCTGGGTGTTGCCAGTGGCGGCCTTGTGGGTGGCTTGTGCATGGCTTGCCTGTCTCCTCGTCGCTGCGGGTGGCGGTTGCGGTGCGGAGCCTCCGGTTGTCACTGACTGCGGTGTCCCGGTCTGCTGTGGGTGGGTCGGTGGCTCGGCTGCTCCGGCTCGGCCTGCGCTATTGCTCCTCTGTGGGCGTTGGATTTGCCCATATCACGTGGATCCGTCTCTGCTTGGTCTGTCTTGCCTCGTCCAATCCCCTAATAGCATTAGCAGGTAATATAACAATGTAACGGCTGAGTATCCATATATCATGTGCACGCACACTCGGCCCTCTTCGCACGGTCTGACATATCGGCATTGTGCAATAGGAGAATGAACTAATTAGGTTAAACTCACCGCCTCATCGTCTCCTTCATTTAATGCAGATATTTCGACTGTATCGCATATAGTAGTAAATTCGGAAACAAATGGGCCAACGGCCATTGGCCTGATCATTTACGGGCACATGCCCTGGTATGGAAGGTCTTCGAGCCATTTCCCACCCTTAAATATAAGAATACCATACTCATAAACGTTCTCTATCATGGAGTTCATTACTAGTACACGAGGTGGTGTTAAGCTTTGTTACGATGGCTTCTCTTACACTAAGAAGAAGGCATCTAAATCTACAATCAGATGGGAATGCTCCAAGCGTGGCAGTCTGAAGTGCGTAGGGGCTCTTATAACAGATCTAGATGTAAGTACATGAGATTGATGAACACACTTCACATGTTTTCATAATGGATTATAGGCTAAACTTTTAATTTTAATACTCGTTTATTGCAAACGCCATGCTGGTATTTCATTATTGTCAGATATCAATATAAAAGTTTATAATATAAATAAATTGTAGTTTTCTTGTACATTGACTTTGTATTAATTGTTCCTTATTTGTTTCAGGCCACCTCTATGAAGTTGGTTACTGAACACAGCCATTCTGCAGATTCCTTCGACATCGAGGCACAGAAACTCAGAGCGGGCATCAAGCAGACGGTAGAGAACAGCCGCGGACAACCGGGTCAGATAGTCGCTGACAAAATGCACACATTTCCTGTTCAGGATATATATAAAAAATGTGAGACAATGCGAGACATGCACATGCAATATCAATGTGAATCCAGCACACTTATATAGCGTAATAATGATCTAGGCATTTTCTCTCAGCACACTTATATAGCGTAATAATGATCTGGGCATTGTATCTCAGCACACTTATATAGCGTAATAATGATCTAGGCATTTTATATCAGTGCTAACTGCTGTACAATTGTAAGTATACTTTTTTCGTGGTCTCGATACAATGGTGTCCATTCATATATCATTGCAGGTTCGTGTAGCTGCAGGCCGAGTGGACTCCATTAAGCGATCTGCGAGGCGTACGAAACGTGCCGGCGCTCCAAAGGAACCAGAGTCCAGGCCATCGATCCCACATCCACTACCTGATGCTTACCAAACTACGGGCGGCAACGACAACATGCCATTTGTTCTACGACAACGGATCATCGGACAATCGCATCATTGTATTCGGCACAGACGCCGGGTTGAATCTACTCGCGGAAAATGACACATGGTACATGGACGGCACATTTGGTACTTCTCCACAGTTTGAACAACTCTTCGTGATTCGTGTGCATGTAGGCGAGATCCCCGTGTCGGCTGTGTATGCTCTCCTACCGTCTAAATGCCAGTCTGTGTATGAGGAATGTTTAAACGGATTACTTGACGCTTGTTTACTACGAGACATTCGCCCCACGCCATCCACAGTGATCATGGACTTTGAACTCGCCATCCACAATGCTGTGAAAACCATGTTGGGCGACGTCGACATCAAGGGGTGTTTCTATCATCTCACCCAGAGTACCTGGAGACGAGTACAAGCGGAAGGCCTCGCCACTGAGTACCGAGAAAACGACGAGCTGAAGCAGTTTGTCGGAATGATTGACGGCCTGGCGTTCCTGCCGGTTGACGAGGTTGTCGAAGGAATGACGGCACTGAAGGACCTTGCGCCAGACTCTGTGATGCCAGTGATAGACTATTTCGACAACACATATGTCAGCGGCGGCTACAAATCGGTTAGGGGACCCAATGGAATCATCAGAATGCGCCGTACACCACCGCGCTTTCCACCACCCACATGGAATGTACATGAAATTACACTCAATGGAGGCGACAGAACTAATAACAATTGCGAAAGTTGGAATAACTCATTTAGACATTTAGTTGGACATAGTAATCCCAGTCTGTGGACAGTACTCTCCTGTCTGCAGAAAGACCAGACAGCCGTGAACACCGAGATGGAACGTCAGCGGACTGGACAACCATCGGCCAAACGCGCTAAGAAGACGAGCGTTTCTCCCCAGAAGAGATTTTTTTAACAAATTATGCCGCCAGTACCGGGATGGAGCGAAAACGACAGCCAGTTTCCTGTTCGCGATTGGCGAGTGTATTAGACTGTGAACAATTCTTAGGTTTCGCCACTATGTGCTACATTACATTTACAGCTAAATGACAAGTCTCAATTAGCACTTTCGTGAATAAGACTATAATAAACACCAAAATTCACACAAAATATTGCACTGTCCTACATCATTATTTATCATGCTTATGTGCTTGTATACGGAAATAAAGGTTGTTAACCCATTCTTGTTAGTTACTCTTTCTCCTGTGTCGAAATATATGGGGGGGGGGTGATAATGTCCGGGGGGGATATTTTCCGCCCTATGATTTTCTCACGGGGGGGATATTATCCGCCCTAGGATTATCCACGGGGGGAATATTGTCCGCCTTGTATTTTTGATGGGGGGGGGGGGATATTGTCCGCCCTGTCTTTTTTGACGGGGGGGGGGGATATTGTCCGCCTGGGTCAAAATATACGGGGGGGATATTGTCCGGGGGGGATATTGTCATACACTCCACTGTTGTACGTATTAGCGATAGTGTGGTCGTCACAAGTTGATGAGCATGCTGATCAGACACTACACTAGTCTACAATTTGTGATATTCTCAGCAGCCTGTGTATATATGCAAGTTGATCAGCGACTATACTGATCTACCGATTGTCGATATTCTGATCAGCGTGGATTGATACTTACTGCATTTATGACATTTTAATCCATTGTTTGCACCAAGGTGTGATACCCGGATGTTTATTGTCAATTGGTGATTATACAGCAAGTACCTTACGATATAGCCCACCTATAGCCCAATATCACACTGCGCTTCCCGGTTGTCTGATCAGGCCATACGCTGGTGGTCGTTGAGTCAATACAGCATTTGCTATGTTTATTAGTAACAATCTGCGGAATGTAAAAGTACAATAATTATTATGAGTAGGTATACACTGGAAACATATGTTCTAATGTCACTCTTCTTAACTGACGTCAGTTTCCTTTGTTAATTTTTGTCACCATTTCAGCATTCAATTGTTGCACACGCGCGAAACCGCGTCAGCTAATGAAAACCCGACTTTCCAAATTATCCGACTAATGATAACTACGCTTCCAGCGGGAAGGAATTTCTGTCAGCCAATCAAAACTAGACATTGAGAAAATGTTCATCCAATGAAAACCATACATTGAGCCTAAACCCTGGTTTAAGCTCAAACCGTGGTTTAAGCTATCATAAAGCCTAGTTTGAGAGTCTAAACGGTGGTTTCTGCCGTCAAGTGCACAACAATTGCTCAAACCAGGGTTTAAGAAAACTACCGTTTGGGATCACGATTGGCAGTTTTTTTCTTAAACTGTGGTTTAGGTCCAAACTAGGGATTAAGCTTTTTATTGGATTACGACCTCAAACGGCAGTTTCTGGAAAAATGCACAATAATTGCTTAAACTGGGGTTTCAGAGCCTAAACCATGGTGTAGACTCTCAAACTGGGGTTTAGTGAATTATTGTGCATTTGGCGAGCCTAAACTAGGGTTTGGGCAGTCCAAACTGGGGTTTGAGCTCAAACCGTGGTTTAAGCTATCAGAAACCCTAGTTTGAGAGTCTAAACAGTGGTTTGAGCCGCCAAGTGCACAATAATTGCCCAAACCAGGGTTTAAGAAAACTACCATTTGGGATCTCAAATGGCAGTTTAAGCCCAAACTAGGGTTTTAGGAGCATAAACTAAGGTTTAAGCTCTAAACCATGGTTTAAGGAATTATTGTGCATTTGGCTTGCCATATCCGCACACATACCTAGTTTACAGTGGTGTACGGTCTAGAGAGGTGTGCGGAACCTCTCTAGACCGTACACTACTGTAAACCTGGTATGTGTGCGGAACCTCTCTAGACCGTACATCACTGTAAACTAGGTATGTGTGCGGAACCTCTCTAGACCGTACATCAATGTAAACTATGTATGTGTGCGGAACCTCTCTAGACCGGTCTAGAGAGGTTCCGCACACATACCTAATTTACAGTGGTGTACGGTCTAGATAGGTTCCGCACGCATACCTAGTTTACAGTGGTGTACGGTCTAGAGAGGTTCCGCACACATACCTAGTTTACAGTGATGTACAGTCTAGAGAGGTTCCGCACACATACCTAGTTTACAGTGGTGTACAGTCTAGAGAGGTTCCGCACACATACCTAGCTCACAATGGTGCCCGGATTTATAGAAGTTCCGCACACATACCTAGTAGTGTCCGCTCTAGAGGGGTTTCGCACACACACCTAGTTTAAAGTGATGTCCGGTTTAGTGGGGTTCCCTACATACACATTGTTTACAGTGATGTCCGGTTTAGAGAGGTTACGCACATATACATTGTCCGGTCTAAAGAGTTTACGCACGTACTATAAGTATACGCAGTTTACCATGTTTACATTATTGCCAGACGCATATAACTGCTCACTGCCGCTTACTGCTGGCAGTGAGAAGCATCCACTGCTGCTTACTCATACCTCACTGCTCACTGCCGCTCTTACCGCCAGCAGTGATATATATATGTCACTGCTACTTACTGCTCACTGCTAACGTCCTACCGATCGAATACAGGTATGTGTTTGTGGCTCGCTGCGATCTACTGTATAATCAATAGCTTGACACATTGTACTGTAAGCTGTACGGGCCAGTAAGTTAAGTCACCCACACGATGGCGGACTTGAAAAAGACGTGAAAGGTAAGTGCTCCAACTAGCAAAAATCACGAACTAAACGTGGTAATCCTGTGTATAAATGTTGTCTTAACACTCGGTTGGTCTTGTCAGGGTCCATCTCTAGCTAATATATCTAATTTATGCAGGAACGACCAAAAAAACGTGAACATTTTTAAAATGTGTCTATTCCGTACATATTTCGGCAGCTATAACGTACAAAATCAGTGTGAAACTGTCGATGTCAGACCGTACAGACATGTTTTTGATCCACTGGCTTCCGGAATCTTTACCGTCTAGTGGTGATTGTTCTATGTAATCTTTGACATATTTACTAGGGGCACATATTCGGAAAGAGCATCAATCAAGTGACAGATTCAATATTCATTCAGAAATTACCGTATGCGAGCTCAGTAAAGACCGCCCTCTCGCTTCATTTTCAAAATTTTCACGGTTTTTGGTCGTTCCTGCTTATATTAGCGAGATATGGGCCCTGACAATAGCAACCGAGTGTTAAGACACCATTTATACACAAGATTGCCACGTTTAGTTCGTGATTTTTGCTAGTTTTAAAGGGGAAAACAGTGAAAATTGAAGCACATACCTTTCACGTTTTGTTTTCAAATTCGCCATCTTGTGGGTGTCTTTATTTACTGGCCAGTACAGCTTGTAGTACAATGTGGCAATGATTTAATAATATTTGCCCTGATCAGCCGATGCATAATCATGATAAGCGAAGTGTTTTTAAGAGCATACGCATTATGTAAATAATGTAATCTGATAATAGTTACCAACTACAATTGATTCCCGATAAAGTGGCAAGGGCACGTGACGTCACGGAGTCAGCGGACTATGTCTATTTTAGCTTTTCAGGGATGTAGCCAATTTGCAGTCATTAAAGGTGTTTGAATCGACGGCTTTTCTAGAGCAATTTAGAGCTTGGAAATATATGTTCCTGATAGATCGGGAGATAATTTAAATTACCAACTGGTTGACTGGTTATTGTAAACAACAATACATGCCATATTTGTAAATGTACAACGTATCGATAGTTGATTCATTTTGATTGCCCAGTCTTGCGCAAGCATTAGCATTACAATCCCTACAGCTCACATGGTAGCGCGTCCGGTAAATGCATTCAAACTGTGTTTCTTTTGTGCGAGTTCGAGCTTCGGAAACATTATTATGTGGTTTTTATTTTTTATTCATAACTGATTTAACGTTTTCCCACATTTGATATGTATGTATAGAGATTGACAAAGTGTCCTTGTGCCGTGTGCTATGGGTCAACTGCCTCACAGACTATGCAGTCAGGTCGGGGCGTATTCCATAATTTTCGCCTGTATGTATTTCATAGAAACAACATTACGAGGGGGTGGGGGGGGAGACTCTTCGGAGCATCAAATATACACATAGTCGGGGTTATTGGCCTCCTAATTGTCGGCCGTTGGAAATGTTTATAACTATATTAAATAAATAACTAATAAATAACTATAACCACTATGATACATGCCTCAGATACGAAATGTATGTCTTGGTCACAGGTCGATATAGGTGCACGTATGTATAACAATGCTTCTATGTTTTAAAATTAGATAATGATATCACAGGTGCATTTTTATCGATTAATATGGATTTGATCGTGCATGCATTTCCCATGAAGTGCTTGACGTATGTTGGTGTGATACACATACGATTCGAGTGCATGTTCTCAATATTTTCCTTTTTAACAAATATGTAACAACAAAAGTGACAAATTGATTCAGAATATGCCTGAATGTTGTTTGAATATATTTCGGGCCAATATTGGTCACATACTTGCTACATCGTCGTGCTAATGTCAGTTTTGCACTTCTTACACACCTACTTTACCTATTATGGTTCAATATAGAATCTCCTGTGACCATTGCCCTTGCCACTTTATCGGAAACCAACATTACACATCGACTGTATTGTTTGTCAGAGGTTGGTAAGACATTTGAATACCTCTGTAGACAAAAGAAATGTTTGCATCTGTATGCAAACCTGGGCACGAAAAAGTCGTGCCTCACGGCAAACCGGTGTGTCTATGGTCATTGTGACACAATGAACACCGGCTAAGAAAAGCCGTCTTACGATGGCTAGCGTAGCCCAGATCAGTCTGTGCATACTCACAGTTTCATCATTGTATATGTTGGTCGCCATTCGATCAATACCATTTCCTATATTTACTACATGTCACCAATGTAGCAATTGTTGATGTCTTTCGACCAGCGCAATTATTACATGTAGAACATAAAACGCTAATTTGGATGGTGAATGATGATAAAGGTACACATATTCGCCTTACAAATGCTGCAAGGTCCGTCTCCGTTCCAGTGACACATATGTAATCACAAATCGTGTCAATGCCGTGGACAGAGGTATACACAAACATATATATACAGACGGGCGGCAGAAATGTCTAAAATATAATGTAGAACATTGTTGAAATACTTTAAATAAAAGCTTACCTGGTGAATCTCCCACACGTCGTCTACAGTATATTTCTGTCTACGTATAGTTTAGCACGTGGAAAGACAATTGTCACCGACAAAAAATAGGGATATAATTGAGGGGCTTCAGTAAGTAACAGAACAGTGTCGAACATACGAGTGGAACTTAAGCTACACTTATTGATAATTTGTGATCAGTGCATATTAATGATACAAGAACATAGCTGTATTGCTTTTTTTGGCTCGATAATATTGTTCACTTGATCCCAGTTTATATAAAAAGAGGACATAATGTGTTAATAACGGGCTAAAAACCTACGAAAGTCAAGTGTATGCATTATAAAATTAAATGCATGTACACGTGGACTGGCATACAACTATGATATATTCTGCATTTTGACTGAGAATATTTTTATTATCGTAAAAAAGGGCACGTTTCATTGTTGAATGACAACTGTATCAATCACTTAAGTTCAATCACTTAAGTTGGTTTATTACTGAAACTGCATGTGAAAATACAGTGGCTAAAATTATGAAGGATTAAATTGTTAATGATGTGAACTCTACAGAAACCCAACTGATGATATATGGAAAAAGACATGTCCTAACGTATTTTAAAGAAACAGTGTATCACATGATGTTTCAGATGATGTCGAAGATATTCAATGTTCCTTTCCTTTTAGTTTCTCTTTATTGACTCCAAATACCATATACCACACGACCCGCACCATTTTATTCAATCGAAGGCCAAGGAATGTGTGTTTTCTTATACCATATACAATGTACTACCATTGACGTTGATGAAGAGGGGAGATAAGTTGGTAACGCATTTCCGTTCGCTATTTCAGTACCAGGAAGCACACTTTGTGAAACATAACAATTTTTTAGTTTGAAATAAAAAATACTGTTCCACACATATAATATGTTGCTATTTATAGACACGTGTGGAATTAATTTAACTAATTAAAATAGTACCATCGACTGTCAATTAAACTTGAGTTCACAACGCTATTTATGATTTGGTATAATAAGCATATTTTACCAAATACTGATTCTTTTCAAGACGACTTATAGGCACGATTTGGTTAAGACAGGCGATGTAAATCTACCATTAGATTATTGTTTCCTAAATTAAACATGTTTCATCACTTTATGCACATACCTAAGACCAAGTGTCTTTAAATTTGATTGTTGTTTTAATTATAGTTTTCATTCATTAAATTAATGTCATTTCATTTTATTGGGATCATGTATGTGTTGGGAAATTAATTCTTGAACACCCCTTGTAAATGACTTTTATAACTGACCACCCAATAATAGATATATGTATATGCATTCATATACTGCGCGTGCAGGTACAGTTGTACGCACTGCACCAGGCGATGAGAGGCCCTTCATTGCTATATTCTATATGGCCAGGTGCTGATCACTTCGTCGATGTTGTGACAGAGAACTGCTGAACGTAAGCGTGGTGAGATATGTATACACATCTAAACCGGACACCCTGGGGACCCCATTGCGTTTCATTTATATGGCATTTATTGTAGTTTGTTCATGGTTGAAAATGAGAACAAATATGCATGGACTGTTTAATTATCCCTTTGCCGATAGGCAAACGGGGATATAGCGTTAGTCCATGTACGTAACACCTTTCATTTGTCAAAAGCTCATGAACCGCTTCACCCATTTTTAAAAGATTTGGCCACAATGTGATGGTGATTTGTTATGCATGCTACCCACATCCGACTGCCAAAGGTCAAGATCACTGAGGACTTATGTACACCTTGTTTGTAATAAGGCAAATGTGTAAGGCAATAATGTTGATATCCTTATTTCATCATCAAGGCTGCCATTACGACCGCCCAAGGTCAAGGATTACTTTTTTAGCATTATCAAGGCAGACAGCGAGGGCATAAGCTTTGTTTAACGCTGCCATTTCTTGTTATAGTGGTACCTTTCTAAGATGGACACCCTGCGGACCTCCCAGGGCAACCGTTTTAGAGAGGTTCCACTGTACTGTTTACTTATTTGATATCGGGAAACGAGCTTTGTATTGACCCAATACTGACTGATAACATACTACCGTATAAGTAATCGACCTGATACGAATATCCAGGTTACAACGAATTGAAAAGTGGCGTTATATTGGACGAACGAGGTCACATGACGTTACCGCACGACGTCAGACTAATCACATAACGTAAACCAGTCCGAGTTCTTTTCAACGAAAACTGTTTTAAATTTGAGCATTGGCTAGCATAAACCGTTACCTGATAAATAAAATACTAGTCTAGTGTCTTTCGATATCAAGATAATGTGGCTCGGCTCAGAAATGGCCTAGCCTTGTCTGATAAACTGGATATCAAACTACACTAGCCTTGTATTCTCTGTGAATTAGTATGATTTATGCAAGCATGTTCCAATGCGTATCATACAGCATATTGAGTGCTTGCTTCGCATACCCATACGTTAGACATCAAACACAAATAATAATCAGAAATGAGTCAATGGCACACGAATTCTTCCACTGGCAGCATGCGTACATGGATGCTATTGATCGGCTGTCATAACTGTAGAGACAGTTCCTCTAATGTCAAATGGAAACTCAAAATTGCCATTATACTAGCCAAAACGGTTTTAGTCGGTTAAGTCGATGGGTTGTAAGTCAGTTACTGCCCTTAATCGACCTGTTCATATGTTTAAACAACCTACATGTGCCCATGAAACACCTCGGTGTTCCATCCATGGGCACATGTAAGTTGTTCAAACACATGAACACCTCGATTAGTGCAGTAACTGTTACGTATCGTCTGTGGACTTTATACTGACACTTGATCAGCATTGCATAAAAGATAACGCAGAAGCCGGGAAACATGTTAATTAATTTAACGTGTAAACCTGGTACCATCCCTTGTTATATAACTGGTGATTTCCTTTTCAATTCATGGAAGAAGGAGTATTCATCGATTCAAAAAATATCATTACGGTGTATCTTTCAAATATAATTTGGATTGCTGGCGGTTAGATCAGTATATAAAGGTATGTTAAAATATTTGGCCATGTGATTTATGTGTTTAAGACGTTTCCTTATAAGTTTTATTAGAGTGAATGACGTGTGCGTGTGCGTGTGCGTGTGCGTGTGTGTGTGCGCGCGTGTGTGTGTGTGTCAGCTACACATTAAGTATCGCCTACGGGAGTCTATTAGAGGTCACAGCTATATTCTGTTTCATTTTTTATTTCCTTTACTTCAAGGTAATATACTGAATTAGTTAGATATTTTCTTGAATTTGTGTGACCTCTTTTTGAATTTTTAAGATTATTTCCAGGTAATATCATGAATTTAGAGATGAATTCTTGAATTTCAAACCAATACCTTGAATTTTTAACATAATTTTAAGAAGTCCGACTTTGGCAGATCGTTGTTAATTTACTTACTACATTGTAATAAACAATGTACGTCTGCGTGCTTTGGTTTTTATCAAAGGGCTGTTCTAGTCGGAGGCGTGTAAATAATAGAAAGCAAATACACACACATTCCAGATTTGCAGATTAAGCGTGTCTTAATTCTGAAACACAACAAAACTAAATTGCACATTTCGTTTTCAAATTAATTATTCCCGACGAGAGAATATACTGCCGGTATTTATACCCCCCCACAACTCGTTGCGGGGGGGTATAAATACCGGGTATACTGTAGTCAGGTTGTCCGTCCGTCCGTCCGTCCGTCCGTCCGTGCGTGCGTGTGTGCGTGTGTGCGTCCGTCCGTGCGTCCGTAAACGTATCAGAGACATATTGTTATAACTTCATCTAAAATTCTTAATATTTTATGCATGCATTCCTCTAAGGTTCTACTATCATGCTGTGACATATCCCCGCTGATCCCAAGGTCAAGATCACATACTTAGTCTCTTTACAAAAGTTAACATCAGAGAAATCTGTTATAACTTCCATTTCCTTGCTCGGATCTGCTTCACATTCACGTTCGTGCCGCCCCCGCTAAGCCCAGAGTCAAGGTCACAAGCCCACAGACTTGGAAAAGTTTAAGTAATTTAGGGGTACCTGGGCCCACGCGGGGGTATTCCGTAAGCCTCCCTTACTGATCAATCTAGTTTTATCGGGACATGTAACAATTATACACCCATGTATGTTACATCTCCACATTTTCCCGACATTGACACATACAAATTTATGAAATACAATTCAAATGGTAAACCCATTATCAAACATTCAAACCCCACACAAATATAACAAGAACAATTATAACATGAATGATCATGTTATAAAAGAACGCTTTGAGTGTATGCTATTATTATTGAGGCCAACTACATGTTTGCAAGTAGCATGTAAAGTTATAGATATCAGGGTATGGGATCAGTGGTTCCGAACCTGCTTTTCCGACATGACGTATTCTGTGACGTCATTTTTACAGTAAATTTTCTTGAAACTTTTCCAAGCAAACGGACGGATATCGATGATATGTATCACACCATAGAAATGACATACCGGTTCGATGATATGTATCACACCATACATTCACGTTCTTTAGATTTATATTCACATCCATGGAAACCGATTCTTCGTCAAAACCAGAAAAAAATTGTTAGATTAAAGCAAACTATACCATAATGCAAGAACTGGCATCATTAAACGAAGCTAATCCCCTCGCTGGCAGCCTTGATAATAAAAAGTACTCCGTGACCTTGGGCGGTCGAACGTGGGTCATACGAGTCTACTCATATGCTAAACCATGCTCCATCCATAGACACACATTATGGTCAAATAATATCAAAATCGTGGAAGCAGTTCACAAGTTATCGAAAAATGAAAGGTGTTACTGGCGTACGTACATACGTACGCAGTACATGGACTAACGATATACCAGCTCTTGCCTATCGGCGAGGGGATACTAATTGGCAACCTGTTAAGCATTTACTGCGTTATGTTTCATTAAACTCTGTCTTTCCATTATAAAGATATTACATTCAACATCCTGCACCACCTTTAATTGACATGGCGCAATTTTAAATATTGCGCGGGCCCAATTTTCCCAATTTTAGTACTTTCCACTAACATAAAAAACCGACATCTAGTCGCACGCTGACTGAGCCGCGATCTATAAACTTACCCAGGGAGTTTACATTGCAAACATAAGTGTAACGCGTCCACTGGCGGTTTTGTTTCGGTGAGTCCGCACAGTACAACAGTCCGACTTGGCAACGCCACCTAGCGACTTATCACCGCCACTGCAGTGCTTGATAATCAAAATCCTAAAACCATCAACTTCTAAAACTGGCGTTTTGAAGAAAGTCATGAAATATGCAATCTTAAATTCGATAAAATTGACGCAGTACAATTTGAACGACGTTATAAGCCAAAGATATGAGTGCCAGATAATCCACATTCACACAGAAAATGAAAATGTTTGCCATTTCTCCATTTCATTGTCGAAACTCCAGACGGTTTTACAGAATGTGAAAGCCATAGAAAATGTATACTGGATATCAAATACTCCTACAAGCACCAATATGAACTTGTGAGTGAAATTCACGACAGGTCATACATTACATCGAAACAGAAATCATTGCCTTGAAAAAGTCTGAGAAATATTACACACACACAAGTACACATTCAAACGGCTGTATGTCAAAAATTGTTCTGCGACTTTGCACTGTAGTGGAGTATCCTGATTTATGCAGAGGGGGTGGGTGAATTGTGAATGGAGTTTGGAAGGGGTGCGAGAACATACATTTAATTTCTTCCATTGAAGTGTTTTCACATATATTTATACAGGTAGTTATTTCCCCCAGAAAAAACGTAGGTTAAAGTAAAGTATACACCCTGACCAAATGTTACAGGATGCAATTACACACCATGTCACTGGACTTTGTACTGTACACCCACTGGTGAATCCATGTGACAATGTGTTTTGTATGATGTGGTGTTTGTGAATGAGCTGATAAGACAAGCCTTTGCACTTAATGACTGGGTGCCAGACATCCTTCAGCAAAGTTGCAAATCATGATTTGAATTGGGTCCCATCTGTTTGGCACAAAGTGTTCTTTATAGGAATTATATTAAATAAGTATAATTGTGTAACTATTCCAACAGTTTTAAAAAATACAAGTGCCCACTACACAGAAATATTCACTTAGTAATCTTAGGTTTACTGATAGGTTGTATCATCGTGCTATTTTGATTGTAAATGAGGCAGGTCATTTTTAAATTATTTATATCAACTAAATGTGTCACCTGAATAATTATTTGTATTGACTTGTTACAAAATATGATCATTGACACATCAAAAGATAAATAGAGAGAATAAATAGTTAGTTTCCATTAACATTTTTAAAGAGTCAATGTTATCGCCCTTGATATCAAAGAGTGGCAATTCAAGCTTGATGTAAAAATAATAATAATGTAAAATTAACATGGTTGATATGAGTTTTTTTAAGAATTTTAACAAATTTTCTACAACGGCCATCTTGGATTATGCGACAACCTCCATTTTAACAAATAGAAAAATGCTTCACCCACGCACCACAACTGTGAAGGTTCTGAACCAGCGTCGGCCCAAACGTACATGAGAAGAAGACGAAATCTATAATTAAAGGATGACCTGTCGGCGGCCATCTTGTATGATGTATCATCCGATTTTGACAATACCCACGATACCTTCGATTTGATATATATCAGGACCATATTAGGTCAAATTTGAAATATCGCTATGTGCCAGATACAAAATCAATGCGTGAACAAAACAAAGGGAGAACACTGGAATATTAGTGAGGCAAGAGTTGTGATAAAAATACAAAAAGGAATTCCAGTTATGCTTGGGACACAAAATCAGTACATGTATCCGAAAAAAACAAAAGAATCAGTATGTTAAGATATGTTATCTTGCTTTTAAGGACTAGAGCAAGTGAGCGGGGTCTCACACATACCCGCGGCCGTAGCAAAATCATTTGGCCGGTCTTGACCTTTGGCATGAAAGCTGCTTAGGTGAGATATAGAAAATAAAATATGGCTGTTGATAAAGAAGTGTGACATTTCCAGTCGATCCAATATACGGTTGCAGATAAATTGTGTACTTAAAACTTTAATGCAAATATTTCAAAACATTTAACACAATTTGACCTTGACCTTGGGCATGAAAGTCACATGCGTAGCTATAAAATGAAAATATGGATGTTGATTGTTGATAGACAAAATATATGAAGTTTCAATTCAATCTGACTTACGGTTGCAGAGAAATTGTTTACACTTAAAACTTTAACGCATATATTTCAAAACATTTAACACAAGTTTCAAAGTAATTTCACCTTCACTGTGTGCATGAAAGCCGTATGAGTGGGCTATATAATGTTTGTTTAATGGTGTTTAACGGCCTATCAACAGCTATGGTCTAATACTCACATAAAGGATATAACTGTCGGATACCAAATGCCAAAGTTGTTTGTTTGTTTATTGGTGTTTAACGGCCTATCAACAGCAGGTCATATAAAGCTGGGCAAACGGGTTTGATCCTGTATTAACCTGCTGCATTGGGGGGAAAATAAAATCCCAAAATCAGAACGGAATAATTTCATCGAGAAAAATAGTCAGCCCTGAAATTAGAATAACCTGACCTGATGCCAGGTCCATACCACATCAAAGTCACTTGGCCCCTTTCCCTAAAAAAGGATTACGAATAATCGTAATACTCACACAAGAGATATAACCAGATTCAACTGTCACATACAAAATGCCAAAGACGTATGTGAGGGCCAAACCAGGTCTCCAGTCGGATTTCCGGTAAGGATGAATCGCGATTGTTAAATTACCCATCACATGCACCCACCAGGGCTATAGAAAGAAAATATTGATCTTCTAACTTCATAAAGAAGTATATATGAAGTTTCAAGTCAACCCGACTTGCGGTTGCAGAGACATTGTGTACTTAAAAACTTTGACACGTTTGATACAAATATTTCAAAACTTTAAGTAATTTGACCTTGTGCAGGAAAGCCACATCACATCGGTGTGCTACAGTATAAAAAATATGGATGACGATAAAGAAGTATATGAAAATTCAACTCAATGCGATTTACGGTTGCATATATAATGGGTACCCAAAAACCTTCAACGCAAATCTTACGGATGGATGAAAATACAAAAACTATATACACCTCCATATACTTTGTATGCCTGGGTATGAATCATGATTGAAGGCACTGTGTTACAGATGATGCCTCAATATGTTGTTTCTCACATCATGCACTGCAAATGACCAATATCAACCAATTGCACCATTTCATTCGAAGTCAAATTTCGAAGTCGAAATTTATTGTACACATGTAATTTGTTACAAGTTTGACCATTGGGCATTGATTTCAATTATATCATGATAATAGCACAAAAAAATATCATCATTAATTCGTAAATTTTTGTTTCCCTTCGAAAGTCTACAAAGTTTGTCTTTGGTCTATTCTGGATGTTTCAAGTAAAATCCTTTATTGCGAAGAGATAACTGAAACCATGTGAAACCAACCAAATATAGACTTTATAGACTGTGGACGTTAAACAGAAATTTATGAATCAAAGATTGAATGCAATACCTTAAATGCTAATCACTCTAGGTTGGCGGTAGGATTTTTAAATTTGCTCAAATATGTGTCTGTGACTGGAGAAATGGGGCTTATGGGATTTGCGATCAGTGTAGATACACATATCCGCACAGGATCTGAACTGTTCACCATTACATCAATGAAATCTCCATCATGCTTCTAACAAGCCACATCATTATCAGGCTACATGAGTGTACTATTTGATCAGGAGCTACACTGGTCACAAATCCCATAAACCACATTCTCCAGTCACAGCCACCGGTTAAAGTAACGGACCAATACCTATAAATACATTAAATATACCTAAAAGCATCAATAAGTGAAATAAAATAGGCTAAACAAATTATTTACTCCCATATATCACACATGGAGTAAATACATTTTGTTTAGCTTATTTTTCTCTCACTTATTGATGCTCTTAGGTATATTTAATGTATTTATAGGCCATGGTCCGTTACTTCAACCTGAGGTCACAGCCACATATGTTTAAAAGCATAGTAAATATATTTCTGACCATTTCAATATCTAGTCCTTCGAGTGTCACATAATCAGAAATGTACAAATGTCATTCTGTCCACCACAAGAATGAGTCACCGATTCAAAACATATTGACAAATCTTAAAACTGCACAACTCAGATTTGTGTGAATAAGATTCATTCTCAATTCCATCAACACAAGAAGTAACATGTCTTCACGATACATCCTTTCAACAGGTTGATTAGATGATTAGAGCAGAAATCAGAGTTAAGAACCACACAAACACTGCCGCTGGCATGGATGGTACTCCGGTTAAATGGTAATTTTTTGTAACTGAACTTGTCTTTCTCAAGCTCTTCCTCGAGGGTTATATTTTCAGATGTCGCTGATCTTAAGATAATGACAGTCTGTCATGGCGACACTATATTTTGCTTCGTGTAGGTCAGGAACTGGATCAGTTCCCATTTCGCAAGTGTTTGGCAACTTTGTTGCCCAGGTGGAGTAGTGTCTTCGGGCAGCGATTCTTCTGGTGGCCTTTGTCCTTCAACAGTAGAATGAGAAACAATTTATTTCCGCCTTATCTGCTTCTTCTGAAACGCCCATATACTATCTCAATAGCCCTGCTGGTGTCTGCCTCGACTGCAGGGAGAAGTTGAAGAGGCTCGACGAATTAATCCAGATGGCTAAGATCTGTAGACGGCTTCCCTGAAACAAACAATCAAACACTATTATGTACATGGTTAGCCTTTTATTGAATTTCTTACCAGTATTAACCATTACTCAGCAAATGACTCCGCAACTTTCCAACATGAAACAGTGCTTAGAGAACTACATCCCACCCGGGTATCAAACTCACAAAAACTTGGATAAATGTGGTAAGCGAGTAAGCCACATTGTTCATAGTTGTGAACAGTAACTCTTGAAATCTACAACCGTACTGTCCGTAGCAGAGTTACGTTTCCATTCATAGTCTTCCTCTGCAGAATAGTGAATAAGAGATCTGGTTCGCAAATTACATGTACCAGCTAAAGTTGGGGTCCCATCCACAGGTTGAAGTAACGGACCGAGGTATATATATGTGTGTGTTATAGAGGGAGTAACAAAACTTTTTTTATTTTTTTTTTAGCTTTTTTTTTTCGTTTATGGACGCTTTTAGGCGTATTTAATGTATTTATAGACCATCGGTCCGTTACAATGTACTTCAACCTGTTTGCATAACAGCTTGCCTATAAGAATTAAATAAGTGTATAATTGTGTAACTACGGTACATGTATTCCGCCAGTTTTAAAAAATTATTCGAGTGCAGGTCCACTATACATATATAATCATTTAGTAATATTGATTTTACTGATAGTGACTCGTGGTGGTATCTGGCGGCTATTTTGATATGCAAATGAGACATGACATTTTTAAATTATTTATATACCAATTAAATGTGTCACCTCGAACAAATATTTTTTATTGACACATTATAAAGTACGATCATAGTGCACATAACAAAACTAAGCAGACAGAATATAGTTTCCATTAACCTTTAACGGAAACACGGTTATCGCCCCTGATATCAGTGACGAAATTCACGTTTCATATAAAAAGAAAAAAGTACACGTATATTTTCACGTACATGTACAAATGGGGGGAAAATCCCAAAATCAGAACTGAATATTTACAATAACACAACTATATATTCAGCGCTGAAATCAGAATAATCCTGGTCCGATACCAGGTCCTCGCCACACAGAATCACTTGGCCTCTCCCAAAAGCAGTAGGATAAGTAATAATCTTACTACAATGTACTTTTATAATGGGCAATAACCCAATTCAACTCCCAGGTAACAAAAGAGCCTAGATAAAAATGTACTGAAGGGTCAAACCAGGCAAATAGTGATTCCTATATGGAGGAACTACTACCGTTAATTTACGTCGTCTCGTTCTCCCGACGTGACCACCCACGTAAAGTTTTGTATTACTTTTATAATAGTTTTTTTTTCCAATGGAAAATATACAAATTAGGTCACAATTAACAACTAAAGCGTAAATCAGATCTGATAAGCTATTCTGTAGAGGAAGCCTACGTATATCATTTATTTGTTTGTTGGGGTCTAACGGCTGTCAAGTTATCAACAGATGCGGTCATTTAAGGCCGGGTCAATGGGTTTAGTAATAAATCCCATATATTACCTGTACAAGTACATGTTCAAGTACATGTACAAATGGGGGGAAAATCCTAAAATCAGAAATGAATATTTACAATAAAAGAACTATATACTCAACCCTTAAATCAGGATGATCCTGATCTGATGCGAGGTCCTCGCCACACCAGAATCACATGGCCGCTCCCAAAAGCAGTAGGATCAGTAATAATCTTACTACTTCTATAATGGGCAATAACCCAATTCAACTCCCAGGTAACAGAAAGAGCGAAAGATGAAAACGTACCTGAGGGCCAAACAGGCAAATCGTGATCCATACGTATTACTTTTATAATATTTTTTTTTCAGATGCAAAATATACAAATTGTGTCACAATTAACAACTAAAGTGTAAATCAGATCTGATTAGCTATTATGTAGAGGAAGCCTACATGTATGAATGGAATAGTAACTCTGCTACAGACGGTACAGGAGTAGATTGCAAGAGTTATTGTTCGCAACTACAATAACATGGTTCAATAATAATGAGACATCAATGATTCTATATTTTATGTACATATTTGTGTCGTTTTTCTAGTTTCGATGTAGAACCAATAATTCATTAAACTGTGTTTATTCCATTGGGTGACAGTCCAGTTGTTACATTTATAATAGTATAGCCAATTGTTCTCGTCATTTTTTAATTTTATTTCCACTTCAAGGGACCAGGGGTCTCAGAAATGTAATTTCCGTTACATACATTTACATGACGTAAATATAGCTTTACATTTACATTTTTTTCTTTTCAACGGCATAAAACATACAACTGAAGGGGCATCTATTTAGAAAAGTGTCAAGAATATGGTAAGCTAATTGTATTAGTGCGAAACAGAGAAATTTAGTAGCAAGTCGTGGAATTTCTCATTTATGGTAACCCAACAACATATATTTAAAAAATGTCATTTCGGCTAATTCTGCGCACCGGCTAATGCACAATTCACGTAATGTTTTGCCCAGCTTAAGTCAGAATAAATTATGTTGATTTTGGAATAAAATCACTGATTAACGGTATACTAATCACAATTTATCCCATACCAATAGTTTGGTAAAAAGTTATTCAGAACATGGTCAAAATGATTAGTGGTCCTGCTTACTAAATGAATAGATCAACAACAGATCTGCTTCATAAACCAATAATACACATGCAAATATACCGACATTGGTTATCATTTTATTCCCGTATTATTCGCAAAACTCAAGGACAAAATGGACTGATATTTGATCAAATTTGGCTGGGTCTCCGCTAGGCGGATACAGATAATAGACGACAGATGAAATAGTAAAAGCCATCTGCTTAGCCGTGATTATCTTGGCTAAGAACTGCCTTGAAATGTTCAGTGAATTTTGACTGAATATGGACATTTTCACGAAAATTATTATTAGGTGCGCAGAATTAACAGACATGATTGTAATCCCAACAAACATACAGTCTCCACCCCCGCCCATATTTCGTGAGGTCACCCCAATGAAGCAAAAAAGTCCCTCATCACCACCCCAGACCAAACATGGGTACCCTGTGTACAAATATTTTAGGAAGCCCACCCACTGCAATACAAATACTTAATACAAATACTGCACTTCAATTTTTTTACTTGTTTGGTCACTGTTGTTATAGTTTTCTAAATACGTGTACGTGACTTTCTGAAAACACTTGTCTTAATGAAAACAACATGAATAATCAGACATGTAAAATATTGGTGTGTGCAAAGCCACATACACGGTGCGAAGCCAGGTATACTTACTTAATAGAAATACTGCACCGGCCTATATTCATATTTCGGGGAAAATTCACCGCTGTGCAAATGCAGTGTACCTGGATTCGCACACCTCAATTTTTTACTTTTTTCATCACTGTTGTTACAGTTTTTTATAAAACACATTTGACTGGCGGGGGGGGGAGGGGGGGTGGGGGTGAAAGTAGTGTCTGTTTTAAGTGGCTAAAAGCCTATATAGACAATAGATAACAGATAATAGCCTAAATAGATAATGAATCGACTTGTTGGACTGAAAACATATATTCAAAGTGAATCTACAAGTATCGAGGTGCCACAAACACACAGAGTCCGAGATGCACCATAAATTAGAAATTAGCTATTTAAACAACAATTGTAGAAACAACATTGGTCGCGAAAACCAATGACTCGGCACATGCACAGGCATGTTGAATATCCCCCACCACATGAATTCATGTTAGATTGAATACAATGGAATTATTTTAGTAGCCCTGTGGTTAAAAGTGCTGTCGAAGTCAGCACGATTCAAATATTGGTCAACAGTAATAAAGAAATAATTCCTACCTGAAACAAATGTTTCGTGTTCTGGCAGCTAGTAGTAGTAGACTTATGTAAAATGTAGGTCAATTATTGATGTCTCTTGGCTGTCGCCGTATTGTCCTCTCAACTTTAGCAAATTTGCAGAAATGTACGTCTGTAGCATTCACAAATCGTTGAGTACACAATGAGTATCTGTATTTCCGTATTTAGAGCTTATCAACAACGAAGACAGCAATCACGATGGCAGTACGTGTAATGGCAATATGACCAATCATTGTATTATTACGCGTTTGGCAGGACACGAAATATAGTATGACGTCACAATGAAAATACAATCGCATTTAACAACAAATAGCTGACTTTTAAACGTAAATTTGTTATTGGTTGGTATATTACATTAAAAAAAAGTGTCCTGTGTCCAATAAATTATGGACACATGACACTATGGCGTTAGTAGAAAAACGGTTCAAATATTGACTCTAAATGTACCAGAGGTTCTAAATGAGGCTCCATACGGGATAATCTATTTAAACTAAATTTCATTGGGAAGCTATTTTTTTGCAAATTACATGCGTATTATTATTTTAATATAACCTATCAATGTCTACAGGTGTTAGCATGTTTCAATATTGAACTAACATATATCTTGTTGGTATTGGCACACTTTCATTTTACGAAGTTTCCCGCAGCGAACCCCATTCGGCCCATCGACCGATTGTAATTATAGAACGCCTGTAACTATTTACGAGAATATAGGCGTTCTATGAAAATACACAGTAATGGATAATTTTGCTCCGAATGTTCTGTTGGCCACTTTCGATTTTAACAACTATTCCTTCCATTTTCTAAATAAATACGCGCGGGCATCAGTCACGGAAATAACAAATAATACTTAATGTGAAGGAATCTGCATAGTACAGTTGATAAATGCGAACATAAAATTAGAAGACACTTACAAAAAGAAATCAGTACTGGCAATAAATTCATAGACAGGGTCGAGACGGGTAGCCCGCACAATAACTACACGCCTAACAATATATTCCCTCGGTGTGTATGGGTGGGGGTGGGGTGGCAGTGGCGGCGGCGGGCAGCCGAAGGAGTGTGGGTCAGCGCAGAATTTCCCCATAGACCTGCTACCTGCTAGTACGGGGTACATGTACATGAGCCCGTCCGTCGGTCCTATTGGCTACACAGGAAAACGTTCCTCCCGCTTTCTGAGATGTAAATTTAATAATTCCGAGAGTCAGGAATGGAAGTTGATTTTTAGTTTGTTTTATCATATTTTGAAATCTAAGAGGCGTGAAACGCCATTTCCTGTATTCTCAGGGCCCAGTCTTGAGTGCCCAAAGGGCCCGATATTGCTAGGGGGGTCCGGGGTCATGCTTTATTACAAAATTATTGGTCAAGGTCAAATACTTAGTCTCTTTACAAAACTTAACATCAGAGAAATATTGTTATAACTTCTATTTCCTTCATATAAAATGCTTAATATTTCACACATGCATTCCTGTAAGGCTCTACTATCATGCTGTACCATATCCAGGACCTTCAAACCCCCGCTGGTCCCAATGTCAAGGTCAAATACTTAGTCTCTTTACAAAACTTAACATCAGAGAAATAAGTTATAACTTCCATTTCCTTCATTGAAAATTCTTATTGTTTCACTTGTGCATTCCTCTAAGGTTGTAATATCATGCTGTTAAAAATCTACGACCGTCCAACCCCCGCTGATCCCAAGGTCAAGGTCACATACTTAGTCTCTTTACAAAACTTAACATCAGAGAAATATGTTATAACTTCTATTTCTTTCATCGAAAATTCTTAATATTCATGCATGCATTCCTCTAAGGCTCTACTATCATGCTGTGACAAATTCCCGCTGATCTCGAGGTCAAGGTCACATACTTAGTCTCTTTACAAAACTTAACATCAGATAAATTGGTTATAACTTCTATTTCCTTGCTCGGATCTGCTTCTCATTTCACACACGCATTGCTCCAATGGACCTCTACTACCCTGTGACAAATTCACGTGCATGCCACTCCCGCTAAGCCCAGAGTCAAGGTCACAAGCCCACACACTTGGACATTTTTAAATATTTTAGGGGTACCTGGGCCCACGCGGGGGTATTCCGTAAGCCTCGCTTACTGACCAATCTAGTTGCTATAAGGCACATGGCCGCCATATTGAAATTCAAAATGGCCGCCATTGAAAATATATTGCGAGGTCAAAGTCATTATCTGTGGTATTTTTGCAGCGAAAAACAGATTATTATGGACAAGAAATATTGGCAGAATGAGTTCAATACATTTTGAGATACCGGCCATTGGTTTTCAAAATGGCTGCCCATTTCGAATTTGGAAATCGAATATTAATTGACATTAATTTAATGTCGTGGTAACATTTTGTATTTTCATTCTGGTTATAGTCATATTTCTTTGAATACAGTCTGCTGAAAATATTTCTAACTGGTACTGTGCTACCAGTAATCTTTAACCTCAAATAGGTCACCGAAACTAAGGGTGCTATATACATCGCCACATCACAGATTTATTACACATTCTAGTATTTAGTAGCTTTCAAATGATATTGTCATTGGCACGTATGTGTTTGCTGAAAAAATATATTATCTATATATGAAATACAATAAAACTGGAGTTGTTTCCATTTTTTCTAAGAGTAAAATGGTCACCATTGTGAATTTCAATATGGCCGGTATTGTAATCAATTCATATTTAACGTCAACGTCATTATATAGTAAATACATGGTTACTGCAGTCGGATATAAAATGGGCCGCGCTCTGTGAAAACCAGCCTTAATGAAAACGTCATGAAAGCCTGAAAATTACGTCGCAAAGTTACGCTTACATTTACCAACGTCACGTCGGATTTTGACACTTGAAATCGTTGCGTCATTGCAATAAGTTGTCCTATTTATAGCCTTACGCTTTACTAATTGTGGCTCACAAATAAAATGTAAACAGTTGGCTCATTAAATGGGACACGTATTTTGGATAAAAATGGTCGTGAATAGAACTTGGCATAGGGCTTAATTCGTTTAATTTACTGTTTCGCCTGTCGAATGTTTCGAAAATCAGCATAATACAATTTGGAAATTTTCAGAAAAATAAGCGTATCATAGATGTAAAATTATGGTAGCGCCAAATATACACGGCTCCTGGCTTATCGCATCATAGTGACACTGGGCCAAACATGTCTTAGTATTTAGTGTGTTGGTATTGTGTCACATTCATACTTATTGCGAACATAAGTGTAGCCGCCAGTGACGTAGCCTAATGATTTGTATATGTATCCACTTACATGCACCTTAACAAAATATCAAATTGAATCAGCCGTACGATTGCCCATTATCAAAAATTCAAACCCACACAAATATAAAAATACACAGTAATGGATAATTTTGCTCTGAATGTTCTGATGACCACTTTCGATGTCGCGCGGATATCAGTCATGAAAATAACAAATGTATGAAGATAAATGCGAACATAAAATTTGAAGAAAACTTACAAAAAGAAATCGGTACCTGCAGTACATTCATAGACAGGGTCGAGACGGGTATCCCGCACAATAACTGTTTAAGAGGACACGCCTAACACTATATTTCCTTGGTGAGTAGTGGTTGGGGGGGGGGGGGGGGGGGGGGGGGGGTGGGTGGCTAGTAGCGGCGGTGGGCAGCCGAGGGAGTTGGGGTCAGAGCAGCATTTCCCCATAAACTTGCTACCTGCTAGTACGGGGTACATGTACATTAGCCCGTCCGTCAGTCATATTGGCTACACAGAAAACGTTCCTCCCGATTTCTGAGATGTAAATATAATTGCGAGAGTCACGAATGGACAGTCGATTTTTAATTTGTTTAAAAATCCCCGGGGTGTCCGACTAGCCTCTAGACCCCATCGGGCGCTGTTGAAATTTATTGATATGTGCAGCCATAGGCCTATCCAAATTCTATCCACATTCTGGTTTTTCATTTCTACGGAAAAAAATAATTTGTTTCAATCACCGATACGATGTGCATATACTTTACAATTTCAAACACCAGGAATGCCGTTTAGGTTTTTGGTCTTTGGTGACGTTATGTCTACACGAATAAATTACGTCACAATTAACTGTAAATGACGTCAATTATATTCTGGCCTAAATTCTGAAATAAGTGAATGTATCTTTCCGACGACACATGTATATATGAAACTATTATGGCGATGGTGGCAAATTACGAAGCCACAGGTCGGCTAATTATAGATTTAAAATCGATATTGGTGCGTTTGTTTTGTTCACGACATGTGCATATCATAGTTTTATTATGTTCAATGTTTGACAGTATACATAGATCTAATAACACTTGTAGATATATTTAGTGTAACTTATCAGCAAATACCATAGGCATCAAAGTACTGAAAGTACATGAAATACTGAAATATGTTATCTCCACAAAAACTGATCGGTTTGTGGGGTAAGTTAACTTTGTAAATCACACTGGTGTAACTTGCAGGGTCAGTACTGAAATATATAGAAAATCGTTCACCTCCCCCCCCCCTTTTTTTTACTGCTAGCTCCGTACTAGAAACAAAATTGCTACCCCGCTCCATACCAATCTCTTTAATGTAACGCATGGAAGAGTGATTTTTCCAATGGGTTATCTGGCGTGTTTGATATGTGAGCGATATACAACTGTCAAAGCTGTATCAATACAGTATTAATAAAGAACATACACACACAGATATTGGTTATTTTACCATCTCAAAGTGTTTATTTGACATTTACATATATATCTTATAAATTTGAAAGCTTCATTTCGTTATGTTGAATGTTGAACAACAGCTAGAGAAAAGATGGATTCCATGGAAAATGATTTCCCTGTTCTATTATGTTTGGCAATTTACTAGTTCTACATCAAAGATTATTTGTTTAAAGGTATAAAATATACAGTTAACTAAATTTTGACATATTTGAATGGGTCAAATTGTAGCCGTAGATAACATATTGGAGGCGCATTTTTGTAGTCCGCAAATATTGATAACGACGACGTAACGTACGTATTGTCAAAGCAACGTCGATGCGACAAACTGACGTCACATGTGTATCTTTGTTGGTCTAGAAAGATGGTTTATCAGTTGAATACTACAACATTGGTTTATGTATCATATTCATTTGTTCGAAGGAGATCAAATTTTCTAAGTCTGATGAAGACCTAATTTCGCATTTTTGACCCATTAAGGAGGTTTTCGCTTGGCGCGTCACATATTATGTTCACAGTTTTGATGAGTCACGGTGGTTATCACATTGTGTGTAATACAATTCCTTCGTTACAGATACATGCAAGAGTTTACCAACTACGAAATTGTATTCACTAAATGCAATCTGACACACATACATGAAATTAAATCAGAAACGCGTATAAAGCAAGGGAGACGCTATGTAACATGTACTGTAACGTTTACGACTACTTGTACGTTTTTGAACTTTCACACTAGCATTACATAACATTTTATCCATCTAATATCACATATCTACAGTACATACATGTATGAAAAATTTCCGTAAACGATATACTAACACTGAAATTGTTTTATTTATCGGGTCCATACGCAAACTGGGCTGCCGACACCACCAGCTCACATGCTACTCAACATTACTCGTTTCTGATCATTTATTTTCATAACAACCCAGAGAACGTACATTTATATTTTGGCATAAAATGGTAATTAAAATAGTCAATGGTCTACATACAATTGGTTTGTTTCGCTAATGGTACACAGATTAGCACACGATAATACACTTATATCGGTTGTCACCAGCTGTCAACAACGACGTCAGCTATGTCAAAAGCGTACATGGAAGCGGCGTTTCCGACCTCATGTACTCGATAACGTCATTTTCGCCATAAGGCACATTTTCGCACGACGCGGCTCATCGATATGTTTGATGAGGTAAGCCGATGTTCACACTGGTAGTCTACGTTTTAGGGTGTATTTGTGGCATATATGTGGGGAATTTTATTAAAATATACACGTATCCCAAAAAGGGCGGACAATAATAAAGATCAGGGTCTACACTGATACATAACATACGTTATGCAAATTCTGATAACGTAAGGAGAGCATACGCTGATGTAGGCTATGGGCTACCAGGACCCCCCGTGCACCCCCCACAACATTTGTACGCCATGTTTGTTTTGTTCCTTGGGGTATACTAAATACTTTAAAAAATGTTAACATCAAAAATCTTGGGTCCCACATCTATTTTTAGCCAAATATGCAAATTAGGTGCCGCCATTTTTTGGAAAATTAATTTTGCACATATCTTTCTTATTAAAAGTGCTAGAAGAACACTTAAGGTGTCTACATATATGTTTTAATGGTCAAGGAGTTCATTAAACACAATACCGATTTGATTGGATAATTTCCTAAGTCATGAATATGCAAATTAGGCGTAAAAAGATAAAAAAAATACATTTTCATTTATAAACTTTGTACTAAATATTTCTAAAAGCTTATATTAATCATTTTTTTAGAACTGAAGCAGTCTAAGTTATTACACTATGTCAAGGTCATTACCAAGGTCAGGAATGATCGAGACAAATTGTCTCCCCCAATTATCATATGAACCAAGTATACTTCAATTGTTATGACGTTATGGCCAATATAGCTTGATCTGACGAACGAAAAGTGGTAACAATGCAGTTGAAGTGTAAGGGATAGGCCAGAGTAGATAAGTACACGTAGTCACTTAATCACTTATAATGTACACTATATTACATGGGGAACACACAGGAATACATGATACATTGATATGCGAACATCACTGTACTGTGCATGATACTATTCAATTACTACAAGGTTTGTAAGCCAATCGACTGTTATACTTTAACGCAACTTGAAAGCTATAGACGAATAAACTCGGTATGTGGTATCTCAATGGTCCCGTAGTGGACAATAGTATGAATGCACAAGTACTTTGATGATCGCTAATCAAAGT
Source organism: Conchocele bisecta (assembly GCA_029237695.1). NCBI lineage: Eukaryota > Metazoa > Mollusca > Bivalvia > Lucinida > Thyasiridae > Conchocele > Conchocele bisecta. The sequence goes on along the minus strand of JAQRGA010000039.1, from coordinate 156,007 downwards.
GAAATAACATACAAGTATAACATGGCATAACGAACATTGGAGGACAAATGACAATCATCTGAGCTACCCCAGTGCTGGCGTATCTCAATAGATAGTGTAACCTCTGAGTATCAAGGTCCCAAGGTCTGCCTCACCCGCAATATGAGGTCTAGTCAACAATATGGCTATAATCCAACTTCAAGTGGATTATTAACCATAAACAATATATGTAGTCTTACTACAATCCTTTAGCCATGATATGCCATGATAGGAGTATTACCATACACTATCAAAGTATCAAATGTATTGCCTATGCAATATATTTTCCAAAGTATGAATGTCAAAGTCAAAGCCGGATGTGGTTACATCACATGATAGTCAATAACGATAATGTTCCGGAAGCTGGTTCCCGGAAGTAAAGTTCCACAGGTAGTATTATCTCCTGAAATGGTGGACCAGATGTAAAGTTCCTATGGTATCACTCGACTGTAGCAACCCGGATGTGGTAGACCGGATGTAAAGTATCCATGGTGAATCAATGGGTTGTAATACCGGAAGTGGTAGACCGGATGTAAAGTTCCGATATAATACAAAATGGCGATTATCACGTTGGCTAAGACGCCGGGAAAAGTTTCACTTAGGTGACATTCAACTCGGTGGTAGTATAATGATATGATATGTGTGTATGGCGTTTCACTTCACTAATATATGGCTGTGACTGTCTGCTGTACGCGAGGTAGCTATCACACACTGCTCTATACAGGCCTGTACCCGGAGCTGCTACACACACTGCGCCAGACAGACGTACGGACACTCGGACGACCCGATACTCTGCACTGACTGGGGTCTGCCCTCAAACGAGTGGACCAAAACGTCCAATGTGGCTCGCTGGAGCGTTCTCAAGAGGCTACAAAAATGAAATGAGTCTCCAATTACTGGACGAATACGCACAGACAGACAGACAGGATGCACAATAGACTAAAACGGGAATCGAACAACGGCAAATCACAGCTGAAATAAAATGTTCTAGGTACATACCAAAATCCTCCGTGTCACTGGTGAATACAGTACTAGTCTTCTGTAACCAGAAAATATGTGTCCCGCCAACACATAGCGAGACATCGCTTATATACGCACCAGTGAAACCATGCACGGAATAATGGATATGCCTACCCCTCGTACGACATCTCACATAAATACTACAAAACCATGGCTTTTGCCATGTCACCCGTGGGTTAGATTTGGCATAAATATATGTTCCCACGCCTTAAATTCAACCAAACCAGTGTACAGCCCTCATGGAATAAATACCACCATCCAACATGGTATACCCCACACTACCATAAATCTGCACACTATAGACCCAGATCTCATAATCCGAAATCTACTCGACTGGTCTCGACAATGCGAAGGTCGCTTCTTGGCCCCGCCAAACCCCTCCATAACGGTCCTACGGCTATGCACTCAAATGAGAGTGTAGCACATACTAAACCCAAATGTCGTGGTCATTTACGGAAATATCACGACACAAAACATCACCATATGGGATCTGATATATCCGTGTTGGCCAGTACCAGGCTATGATGAAACACTAACCCGTAGCATACATAACAGGGCAGACCATGGTATGGTCTGCGCTGTATACTGGCTTCACCTACAGAAGGTCCCTTATATGGTGAAACACTGACACGCGGACAAACTCGGCTGGCACGGACAGTGGACATCCGTAATACTAAAAGGTATATTTTCCCTAGCGAAACCAGCACACGCAGTCAACGAGTTCTCTACCACACACATGCATAGTCTGTGGCAAATATGGCGTGACATCAGTAAAACATTGCTCATAAAATAGACGTATATTAAAATCCGCAAAAATGACACGCATAAACGTATTTCCACCAATACAACATAAGCCCCCTTATTACATGCACATTGCACATGGCAAATGTACATGCCAAACCACAGGTGTGCAAAAACCACAGGTGTGTGAAACCACAGGTATGTGGAATCACAGGGATGTGAAACCAATAATACGCACAACAATACAACACAGTACCACACATCACAAATATACAATATACGGATTCCAGAATGTACAAGAATACACGTGTCACGCGACATATCTCCCCCCTAAACAAAAAGTGTTTACACTTTCGTGCATAATCGCGAGACACGTTGGCACAGCTGAATCTACCCAGATATCCTGCTCAGGTAGTCTGCCCCCAGATTGTCGGCCCTTTTATCGCAACAATACGCATTCGGTAAGGTTGCAGTATCAAGGCCCACCTCATTAGTCGGGAATTTGCAACCTTGGCTTTGTTTAGGTAAACCAACGGTTGGTGGTCCGTTTCTAGGATAAATTCCCCCCCTCCCCCCCAAACAAATAACGGTGGAACTTCTCGACCCCCCACACGACTGCCAGACACTCCTTCTCAACTACCGAATAATTGCGTTCCCTTGGCAACATCTTTTTGCTGGCATACGCTATCGGAAGTGGGATACCATCCTGCTCTTGTAACAGTATTGCCCCTAACCCAATGTCGGAAGCATCCGTCCTGAGCACGAAAGGTTTGTCTAGTTCGGGCAGTTTCAGAACTGGGTCCCTGGTCAATAATCCCTTTAGGGTAACGAAAGCTTTCTGTTGGGGTGCCCCCCAGTTGACCTTGTTTGGTTGACCTTTCTTAGTAAGGTCAGTTAGCGGGCTCGCTATCTCTGCGAAGTTGGGCATGAACTTCCTATAGAACCCGGCTAACCCCAAGAAAGCCCTGACCTCCTTCTTTGTCTCAGGGACATTAGCTCATGAACTGCCTTGACCTTTTCGGGATGGGCCCTTAGTTCTTTCTTACTGCTGATAGTATGTCCCAGGCACTCAAGTTGCCTGTACCCAATGCTGCACTTGGAGGGTTTTGCCGTTAGATTTGCATCGGACAATCGGGAGAGGACTTCACTCAGAGCTCCCAGGTGTTGTTGCCACGTATGGGAGAATATCAAGATGTCATCAACAAAGCTGTCTGCATTGTGGACCCCCTTTAATACTTTCCTCATGAGTCTACAGAATGTGGCCTGTGCCGTGACCATTCCAAAGGGCATGACCTTGAACTGAAATAGACCCTGGGGTGCCTCGAAAGCGGAATATTCCCTGGAATTCTCATCCAATGGGACCTGCCAGTAGCCCTTACTCAGGTCCAGCTTTGAAAAGTAGCTATGTCCCGCCAACTTAGAGAACATCTCTTCAATATTTGGCATTGGTTCCGCATCAAACACAGTGACTTTGTTAAGTTGCCGGAAATATCAATGCAGAATCGGAGCCCCCCGTCCTTTTTTCCTAACAAGAATTACTGGGACGAGTAGGGTGATTTTGAAGGTTCTATGACACCTAGCTTGAGCATATCCTCTACTTCCTGGCTGACTGTTTCCCTGACCTTAAATGGGATAGGGTACCCCCTAATTCTTAATGGGTCTTGCGTTGACAACTTTATCTCATGTTTCTCTATATGGGTGTGTCCTGGTGCGTCCCTCAGGACATGGGTGAATTCCCGTAAGATCTCTTTGACTTGCGTCTTTTGTTTCTTGCCTAAATCAGGCGACAGGTCAACTTTGCTCTCCGTATCGGACTCTAATCCCCTGGGACATAACATGTTTTCTTCGGCACTACACCCACTTGGACTAGGATCCCCCTCTACTGTGTCTTCTATCACGGCCGCATTTATTACAGTGAGTATTCCCTTCCCCGGGTGCTCAGGCCTAGTCTCGTACCTCTTTAACATGTTTGCATGAAAGGTTTTCAACTTCCCTCCCATGTCAACTCTATAGTCCCACTCATTAACTACCTCTGTTATGGGGTATGGTCCCTTCCACCTAAGAAGCAATTTGTTGTTGTCTGTCGGTAGTAGTACAAGTACCTGATCTGCCACTGCATACTGCCTACTACGAGTCTTACGGTTGTAGTACTTTGCGTACTTTTTGGACGCACTCTTCAAGTTCTCATGCGCGATTTCGCACGTTTTCTCGAGCCGTTCGCGCAAGTCGAGGACGTACTGATACGTCGTTTTGACGTTGTCCTCTATGTCCTTCTCGGACCACAGATCTCTTAGTATGCTCATCGGACCCCGAACGGTCCTTCCGTACAATAGTTCAAACGGTGAGAAAGCCAAACTTTCTTGAGGGACTTCGCGATACGCGAATAAGAGCGCGTTAATGTATTTGTCCCAATCTTTGGGACGTTCGCTTGCCATTCTACGAAGCATTTGCTTTAACGTACCATTGAACCGTTCCACGAGACCGTTACACTGTGGGTGGTACGGTGTCGTGGTTAATTGTCTCAGCGATAACAATCTACTAACTTCCTCCATGACTGCCGACGTAAATTGACTACCCCTATCGGTGAGCATCTCCTCGGGGATACCCAGTCTACTGAACATATCCACGAGAGCTTCCGCGACTCGTTCGGCCTCGATGCCTGGTAGTGGTACCGCCTCTGGGTACCTAGTTGCATAATCAACTAACGTTAGTATGTAACGATTCTTCCGATCGGTAGCTGGAAAAATTGGCCCTACAATGTCAACTGCGACTCGTTTGAACGGAGTGTCTATCAACGGCATAGTTCCTAACGGAACCTTGGTGATGTGTCCCTTTGACACAGTCTTTTGACATATGTCACAAGACCTACAAAACCGTGTAATGTCACTCGCCCACGCCTGGCCAATAAAATTCTGATAACACTCGATCAGTTGTCTTCTTAACCCCTAAATGGCCCGCCATGATTGATTCATGTGCCACTTTCATCACGGTAGTCCTAAGTGTTTTTTATGGACTACCAGCTGATGGTACATCCTACCTGACCCTATCGATTCGAAATTACGATACAACAAGTCTTTTCGGTATGCGAATTTCGATTTGTTTCCGTTCTTACTTGACCGTACCGTTCCGTCTTTTGCATTATTTCGAACTGACGTCAATGTGACGTCATGTGCCTGCGCTCTTTGAATTCATCGCGTGATACGTTCGCGATTGCGGTAGGGACTTTGAGGGTCTTATATGATTCGTCTCGGGCTGTCGTTTGTGACCTAGTTTCAACTGCGCACGATTTAGCGCCTCTAAAATCGGATATCACCGGTAACTCTGACCCGTCTACATTACCTATGGTAACATCATACATTGTATCTGTCATGCAAAGGGCTTCTACCTGACCTTTGAAAAAAGGTGTATCTAGATCTACCCGGGCGGTAGGAATTCCACTCATTTTGCTCCTATTTACCAGCATGCATGTTGAAACTTTGCTTAAAAACTGATCTGGTTGTACTAAGCTTTCCCTGACGACCACCCCGGTACACCCAGTATCTCGCATTACTGTGACCTTTTTCCCATTTAAGTGCCCTCTTGCTACGGGTAGCCTATCCATACCAAATGTACATCCGTTAATCAACTCCGGCTGTATCTCGCTACCTGAACATACAATAGTGGTGTCGGTATCAACCACACAGAAATTTCCTTGGTTTTCCCCTGGTTGTTCCGTGTTTTGCCATCTACCTCTACCTCTGCCTCTAGTGTGCCTTCCACTTCTACCTCTATTTCTACCTCTGTACCGACCTCTCTGTTCTTTATCTGCAAAACTTATATGTTTCTCTTCCTCGACTGCTGCTGCTTTGTAAGCTGAGGACCGGTCACGTTTAGGACAATCGTAGGACATGTGACCTTCTTTGCCACAATGGTAACATGTCCCCGCGATGCCTATCGTAGCCGTCCTGCTGGTACTTCTGTCATAACTACCTCTACTCGGGCTTCTATCATAACTACCCCCTACTTGGGCTTCTATGTGGTCTCTATTCTGATATCTGTCCCTATCTCGACTCCTATCTCTGGATCGATTATCCGCACTACTTACCTTGCGCCTCTGTTATCTACTGACCTGTACTCAGTTCCTGTTGCTAGTACTGTTCCTCTGAACTACATACTTGCTACCTCCTCTAGCTTCTGCAAAGTAATCTGCCTGAACCGCCATCTGATCTATCGAGTCAAATGTTTTCTCTTTGAGAAATAAGTAGAGCTCACGACTGCATATACTTAACATCTGATCTCTGATCATGTAGTCTAGTACTCCTTCATATGTTCTATTCACCTTACCTAACTCAAACCATCTATCTAAATAGTTCTTTGACCGACTGACATATTGCACAAATGATTCACTGTGATCAGGTTTGGTGTTTTTGAACATGCGTCTGAACCCATCTTCCGTTAGATCAAAACATTTCAACAATGCGGATTTCAACTTATCATAGTCAAGAGCATCATCAATAGGTAGTCTAGAATATACTTCTAATGCCTTGCCCTTCAATAACGCACTCAAGTGTAGTGACCACTTATCTCTTCCCCACCTTTGAATTGCTGCGTACCTCTCAAATCTAGCTAAGTAGCTATCCATGTTGTCATTATTCTGATCAAAAATGTGGCAGCTTCGGACCGAATGCTCTGCCATAGTCCCTATCATGTCTATCTTCATCTACTACTTCTCCCCTTTCACTTTTGCCATTTCTACATGATGCTTATGTCTAGTTCTCGCAATTTGAATTCTAGAGCTAACTGTGCTTCATTGGCATCTAATCTATCTTTCCCCATCTGTCGCTCAACCTCTTTAGCTAACTGCTCAGCATCTAACCTATCCTTCTCAGCCTGTCGCTCAACCTCCTTAGCTAACTGCTCAGCATCTAACCTATCTTTCTCCATCTGTCGCTCAACTGCTAACTTATCTTTCTCAGCCTGTCGCTCAACCTCTTTAGCCAACCGCTCAGCATCTAACCTATCTTTCTCAGCCTGTCGCTCAACCTCTTTAGCCAACCGCTCAGCATCTAACCTATCTTTCTCAGCCTGCCTAGCCTCTAGTCTTTCCTGTCTTTCTCTCTCCTGCTCTTCCTTTACAAAGGCCCTTAACTCTGAATCTGCTAGCCCTAAGCTTTTGCCTATGTCCATTAGCTCCTTAATGGACGACATTCTCAACTCCGGATTATCGATTTCACGCTTTACCCGACGGTACACAAGGTCTCTAGCACTCAAATCACTTGGTGACTTGTGCGAGTCTCTTGCTTCACGTCTATAAGGTTAAGGTAAATCAATCCGGTCTCTACTCCTAACGACGGTATAAGTTTCTCAATCGGGTAAGTCAATCCGGTATATGTATGGTATAATGTAATGGTATATTTACAATTCCCCCTCTATGGTACTGGACACAAATATTGGGGACTGGTTATAGACACCTGGCAGGATATAGTATTGTTCATACACAATATAATAGTGGTAGTAATCTCGCCTCAGATGCAGAAGTGTCTAGTGCTAACCTAGAACACCCGCTGTGCCATCATCACAGGAGGTACTATTCAACAAATCCAAAGTTACAATGACCCTTACATCCACTATCTCACCAGATCGTCTCAACTCTATACTTCTGTACCTAGGTAGTCAAATCATGTATGTGGTGATGTATTAGTGCCTAAGTGTTGGAGTGCATCTTACATTAACTCCCAAGGCAAACAAATACAAGATTGAATTTTGACGACGCTAGGGGTACAGCTATTCTAGCCTCCTTACTTCAACTGCTTTGAAGAAACTGATTATAAAAAGAGGAAACAAAACCCCACTTCTGACACCATTGTCAAGGTCATTACCAAGGTCAGAATGATCGAGACAAATTGTCTCCCCCAATTATCATATGAACCAAGTATACTTCAATTGTTATGACGTTATGGCCAATATAGCTTGATCTGACGAACGAAAAGTGGTAACAATGCAGTTGAAGTGTAAGGGATAGGCCAGAGTAGATAAGTACACGTAGTCACTTAATCACTTATAATACACTATAATTACATGGGGAACACACAGGAATACATGATACATTGATATGCGAACATCACTGTACTGTGCATGATACTATTCAATTACTACAAGGTTGTAAGCCAATCGACTGTTATACTTTAACGCAACTTAAAAGCTATAGACGAATAAACTCGGTATGTGGTATCTCAATGGTCCCGTAGTGGACAATAGTATGAATGCACAAGTACTTTGATGATCGCTAATCAAAGTGAAATAACATACAAGTAATAACATGGCATAACGAACATTGGAGGACAAATGACAATCATCTGAGCTACCCCAGTGCTGGCGTATCTCAATAGATAGTGTAACCTCTGAGTATCAAGGTCCCAAGGTCTGCCTCACCCCCGCAATATGAGATCTAGTCAACAATATGGCTATAATCCAACTTCAAGTGGATTAATCCATAAACAATATAGTAGTAGTCTTACTACAATCCTTTAGCCATGATATGCCATGATAGGAGTATTACCATACACTATCAAAGTATACATATGTATTGCCTATGCAATATATTTCCAAAGTATGAATGTCAAAGTCAAAGCCGGATGTGGTTACATCACATGATAGTCAATAACGATAATGTTCCGGAAGCTGGTTTCCCTGAAGTAAAGTTCCACAGGTAGTATTATCTCCTGAAATGGTGGACCAGATGTAAAGTTCCTATGGTATCACTCGACTGTAGCAACCCGGATGTAGGTACCGGGATGTAAAGTATCCATGGTGAATCAATGGGTTGTAATACCGGAAGTGGTAGACCGATGTAAAGTTCCGATATAATACAAAATGGCGATTATCACGTTGGCTAAGACGCCGGGAAAAGTTTCACTTAGGTGACATTCAACTCGGTGGTAGTATAATGATATGATATGTGTGTATGGCGTTTCACTTCACTAATCTATGGCTGTGACTGTCTGCTGTACGCGAGGTAGCTATCACACACTGCTCTATACACAGGCCTGTACCCGGAGCTGCTACACACACTGCGCCAGACAGACGTACGGACACTCGGACGACCCGATACTCTGCACTGACTGGGTCTGCCCTCAAACGAGTGGACCAAAACGTCCAATGTGGCTCGCTGGAGCGTTCTCAAGAGGCTACAAAAATGAAATGAGTCTCCAATTACTGGACGAATACGCACAGACAGACAGACAGGATTGACAACAGACTAAAACGGGAATCGAACAACGGCAAATCACAGCTGAAATAAAATGTTCTAGGTACATACCAAAATCCTCCGTGTCACTGGTGAATACAGTACTAATCTTCTGTAACCAGATATGTGTCCGCCAACACATAGCGAGACATCGCTTATATACGCACCAGTGAAACCATGCACGGAATAATGGATATGCCTACCCCTCGTACGGCATCTCACATAAATACTACAAAACCATGGCATTTGCCATGCCACCCGTGGGTTAGATTTGGCATAAATATATGTTCCCACGCCTTAAATTCAACCAAACCAGTGTACAGCCCTCGTGGAATAAATACCATCCAACATGGTATACCCCACACTACCATAAATCTGCACACTATAGACCCAGATCTGATAATCCGAAATCTACTCGACTGGTCTCGACAATGCGAAGGTCGCTTCTTGGCCCCGCCAAACCCCTCCATAACGGTCCTACGGCTATGCACTCAAATGAGAGTGTAGCACATACTAAACCCAAATGTCGTGGTCATTTACGGAAATATCACGACACAAAACATCACCATTATGGGATCTGATATATCCGTGTTGGCCAGTACCAGGCTATGATGAAACACTAACCCGTAGCATACATAACAGGGCAGACCATGGTATGGTCTGCGCTGTATACTGGCTTCACCTACAGAAGGTCCCTTATATGGTGAAACACTGACACGCGGACAAACTCGGCTAGCACGGACATTGGACATCCGTAATACTAAAAGGTATATTTTCCCTAGCGAAACCAGCACACGCAGTCAACGAGTTCTCTACACACATGCATAGCTGTGGCAAATATGGCGTGACATCAGTAAAACATTGCTCATAAAATAGACGTATATTAAAATCCGCAAAAATGACACGCATAAACGTATTTCCACCAATACAACATAAGCCCCCTTATTACATGCACATTGCACATGGCAAATGTACATGCCAAACCACAGGTGTGCAAAAACCACAGGTGTGTGAAACCACAGGTATGTGGAATCACAGGGATGTGAAACCAATAATACGCACAACAATACAACACAGTACCACACATCACAAATATACAATTATACGGATTCCAGAATGTACAAGAATACACGTGTCACGCGACACACTACATGTCTGCTTTATAATATAAACAGTATATCATGTATTGTGACCTCATATTGCTATGCAAATGAGATTACGGCCATTGCATAAATTTCTCATTTCCCGCCATTTTTGACAAAAAATATGTTTCCACATATCTTTCTTATTAATCAAGCTAGAAGAACATTTAAGGTGCCCAGATATATGTGTTCATGGTCAAGGAGTTCATTAAACATAATACCAATTTGATTGGATACCTTCCAAAGTCATGAATATGCAAATTAGGCATACAATTTACATTGTATTTTAAAAAATAAAACATATTTCTGTATCATGTTTATTTACGAACAAATCTTTGTTTACTCTATATAGTTGGCTCTATTGCCATGAATTTTTATTCATTAAGTCACACTGCCTAATCACTGTCGTCTGCATCCTCGTCAGAATATACATACAGATTCTTCTTCATCTGATGTGTCACAATCCTGTATATTCTCGATGATGTCTATGAGTCGTTGGGGTAGAATTGGATCGTTCGTCCACAATGGCTCGATATGTCCATCAAAAGAGATTTGTTTGTAAATAAACATGATATAGAAATATGTTTTATTTTTTAAGATACAATGTAAATTGTATGCCTAATTTGCATATTCAGGACTTTGGAAGGTATCCAATCAAATTGGTATTATGTTTAATGAACTCCTTGACCATGAAAACATATATCTAGGCACCTTAAATGTTCTTCTAGCTTGATTAATAAGAAAGATATGTGGAAACATACTTTGTTTTCAAAAATGGCGGGAAATGAGAAATTTATGCAATAACCGTAATCTCATTTGCATAGCAATATGAGGTCACAATACATGATATAATGTTTCTATTATAAAGAAGACATGCAGTGTAATAACTTAGACTGCTTCAGTTCTAAAAAAATGATTAATATAAGCTTTTAGAAATATTTAGTACGAATTTTATAAATGAAAATGTATTTTTTTTTGTTTTTTTTTTTATCTTTTACGCCTAGTTTGCATATTCATGACTTAGGAAATTATCCAATCAAATCGGTATTGTGTTTAATGAACTCCTTCACCATTAAAACATATATGTAGACACCTTAAGTGTTCTTCTAGCACTTTTAATAAGAAAGATATGTGCAAAATTAATTTTCCAAAAAATGGCGGCAACTAATTTGCATATTTGGCTAAAAATAGATGTGGGACCCAAGATTTTTGATGTTAACATTTTTTAAAGTATTTAGTATACCCCAAGGAACAAAAAAAACATGGCGTACAAATGTTGTGGGGGGTGCACGGGGGGTCCTGGTAGCCCATAGCCTAATGTATTTGAGGGTGTGTTTGTGGCATATATATTAAACTATATTTGCATATATTTCCCATATTTCCCATATGATTGGTGATTCAATGTGCATAAATCGAACATGTTACCAATTTAACAGATTTATTTGACTACATATGTCAATTATATGATGTGCTTTGTGTCAATATAATTTGTATGCTTTACACCACTATCTGACACTATGGTGTATTTGTGGTATACATGTATTTATATTTATTATATACCTACCCATGAAATACATAGTTATGCGATGTAAATAAAAGTCATATGTTCTCATCGATGAAATAAAGAACTTCCGGTGAAAATATGACTTCTTCCGCTATCTATATTCATAAAATCTATGTTCGGGAAAACAGCGCAAATAGGCTGCAAATACACATTCATTACCGTATACAGTATAAAAAACTGCTAATTTCCATGGAGCGGTATATAGTAAATAGAATATTAATATTTTTGCAACGAATATGACATATATGTTCATCTCGTGGTGTGAACTGTCCATATTTCACACCATTCGATGAACTACGGAAGCCCGTTAGTGCCACATAGAGTAACCTTTTTTTTCGTTTTTCGTTTTATTTTTTTGTCGTTTTTCGTAGAGTAACTTTTTTTTATCTCGTAATTACGAGATAACATATTCGTTTTTCGTAGAGTAACTTTTTCTTATCTCGTAATTACGAGATAACATATTTGTTTTTCGTAGAGTAACTTTTTTTTTATCTCGTAATTACGAGATAACATATTCGTTTTTCGTAGAGTAACTTTTTTTTATCTCGTAATTACGAGATAATCTATTCGTTTTTTGTAGAGTAACTTTTTTTTTATCTCGTAATTACGAGATAACATATTAGTTTTTCGTAGAGTAACTTTTATTTTACAAATGGAGACGGTAGTTCTGCAAGGGGGATAACTGTGTCTGGTCGTTTCGCTCTAATCCGGTTCGCACTGAGTCGTTTCGCACTGGGTTGTTTCGCTTTCATTATTGTCCTGGGCATGCATACACAGTTTCAAATCAATCCGAGTAAGATGGATATTAATTTCTAATCAACGAACAATGCAATAATGTTCTAGCATGTTTAACTAACATTTGATAATTTGTAATTTCCATAAATCCAATATGTAATATTGTAATAATCGTTAAACTTAAATACTAGTTTTCAATTAAACCGCAAGTATATACCTAATTGACCGACTATAATAGCTTTGCCCTACATGTATCTTGATGTGCTATATTGACATTTTGTGGAATGTGTGCAAATACCACTTCATTAACATGATGTGAATCCTGCATTAAAAATATCTGGCTATATTGGAGCAGCAGATTGCTATCTACAACACCTAGGTGTCAGGCAATAAAACCAGCAATACATATCTCATCACCAAACTGCCCACTGACCATTCACTGACCATTGTGCTGTAATTACCTGTAGCCGTCTTTTTTTGGGGAACTACTTTCTGGCCTACACATCTCCAGGTCACATGGGAACAGAGCATGTTACATGACTGATGTGTGCACATATGTGTATTACATCTGTTTCTCTACATGAATTCCTACTAATCCTAGATCAGTTACAAGTCCGACCATTCAAAATAGTGAGATTTGCAAACATACTGTTATTATTAACTTTTATGGTACATCTCTAAACCGAACAAAAAATGTGATATTCTTCCTGACTTTCAGTGGTTCAATTTTCAGTGGAAACTCTCTAAACCAGACACATTGTGGATGTTATATGAGCCAGGATCTGAGATAAACACCCTTATCACATCATCGTATTTCGCCGATACTGATTTCGTAAAATCGCCATAGTTTTCGTAAATGTTGCTGCGACTGGAGAAAGGGGTCTTATGGGCTTATTGATTAATCTACATCTTTATCTGCTGCAAGGCTCTTGTTGCTTGATATTGATCTATGTTGTCATCTAGAGGTATGCTTGCTATATCATTGGCTGAATGGTGAACATCGTAGGCCCTGATCAGACTGCGCGGATGCGCAGGCTGATCTGGGGCTACGCTGGTTGCATAACCCAGAAGACCCCTATCTGCATTCACTGCCACAAATGACATCGAAAATTGGCACAGATATCAGATCTCATGCAGAATTAAATTCCGCATGAGCTCTGAAATTTGTGTAAATTTTCTATGTTATTTACGGAAATGTACTTGATTTAGAAAAACAAAATTTTATGCTGACACATATTCACATTTCTTTGTCTAATAGAATGTATTAATACGTGTGCCTTCTTCAAGACCATGATAGCCAGATAGCTATAGGCCAATTTAATAATCGAAATATTCAAAAAGCTTATTTCTGAACGGATTTTCATTTTAAAAAAAACGGGCATAGCTATATTTTTCTGAAAAACATAATTATGTTGGTTGTTTTTTCATCCCTGGGGGAAATGTACATTTAAAAAAAGCACACTAATGTCCACTACTCTTAATTGCTGGCTATAAAATCAGATAACCCTTTGAATCTCTGTAGGGGCTACAGGTAACATCTGGGTATAATGGGAAGCTCACCACAGGGGTCGATGGTAAAAGGTTGGATTTAAACCTCATCTACGTTCTTCTAGATGAGGTTAGACTTTTAATGCAATGTTTACAGCATGAACTGGGTCGGGACAAATACATGTTGCAAAACACATGAATGTGTTTGTAATTATCAATAGCTAAGAGATTTTAAGGCAGACTCAATAAGTGTTTATTACTAAATATGATATGCTACCTGTACATCTGAGGGGGGGGGGGGAGTCATAACAATCCTCATCTAAATAATTATATAAGAATATAACACACCCCAGCCACTGAGGGCTAACACATTTGCGCACAACACATGTAAATATCAACAGAGTTGTTTACATTGTGATCAGCATAGGTCCAGGAAAGAGAATATATTATAATATATATATGTATATCAGAAAGCTTTTGACCGCTCAGACAGTACATACATACACACATCATGAAGGAGCATCATTCTGGATGATGCAAAATGGGGTGAAAATTCAAGTGCATACATTATATTAGTACTTTATGAATCTTAATAGCATTATCCTTTTTGCGGACACAATAATTATGTTCATAATCATATGACACAGATGAAGGATATGATAAATGTCTGAAATCAGAACGGACATGTAACTGGAAAGCCAACTTTTATATACTACTCAAAACTTGATTTACATTGAATGCTTGTTTTGTATTGTATGGTTTATAGAAGCTATTTAATTTTACTGCCAATTGCATTTGTGAAGAACACTGAATTTTGAGGCCCGCATATAGACATTTAGTTTGGTACTACATGTATACAATTGAAGCCTTGTTTGATAAATGACTAATCATTTAGCGTGAAAGAAGTGATCGTTATAAAATTTTGAGTAGTATATATTTAATGAAATGTACTTTACTCTGTAATATGGAGGGGTACAGAAAATATATTTGTATAAATTCGCAAGACATGGCATCGCTTGAAAACTACCTCCTGATATGTTCCATCACTTCACAGTGGATCTTCCTGGTGTGTGTAGACCGGTCGGTGCTGGATGGGTCATTCAAATTCCCTACACCTAGTATCTGAACAAGTGCATATATGCGAAGCATGGCGGCTTGCCAATGCTTAGCATCAGGGTGATGGTGGCTGTTATCCCAATTTATATTTTATTGGTGCACCCACTCCGGTCAGTGGTGATTACAGACGTCCATTAATAAGTGACTAAAACATTACAACTGATAAAATCCAACACCGTATGTACAGAGTACATGTATGTGAATGAAAGTAGATTGCTTTCTATAGTATCCTACCATGCATTGGTTATTACTCAGTACACGTTTGCAGTGGGCGTACATGCTATCGCCACTGGATCGAAATACAACAAATGTGAAAGACAGTGGACAAACACACACTACTAGCATGAATATCACACAATCTGTAAGAACGGTCTTATGAAATACATTCCAATTACTGATGCTATATTAGCATATTAAAATCATCAATTAAGAAGAAATGGTTTGTAAAACGTAGGTGATGCCGGAAATGCTAATATCAAATGAATATACATTTTGATATTAAAATTATAATCATATTCTGATGTGCCACAGTTGCTGTAGAACATGTATGTGTTACAATGGCTGACAGGCAACTTCAATAACAATATGTACTATAGAAAATGACCACACAAATTAAGCTGGCAAATATGATCAAAGTCACACATAGGAGATGTTGAATGTTGATGCATATCACTTGCTGATTATGTTGTATATGTTTGGTGCATACATAGACAGAGAATGCCATTTAAGCTGGAAAGGTAGGTCACTGTCAAATGAACATGATATGAGCTATTTTTGTTTCTGATATACACCAATATTTGATAATGCTGTCCATGTTTGGCAGTTTTAGGTGTTACAGTGGCTGATAAAACATACATAACAACAGTGTGAACATTAAATGTCATGTAAGGCCAGCTGTATTGCACCAATGAAACAGATGGTCATGTGTAAAACATGCCCCTCCCAACTTGACTTACCATCATTGGCGCATACAATATATCATAAGACTCAACACAAAATGCTTCATCCATAAAATAGAAAAACATTCACTAATATACAACATCAAAAGCAGTTGTGGATATAAAGGGTGTTGTGTGGGGTGTTGCACTTCTCAGTCGCATGGTTCATAGACCTAAAGTGATTTAACGGTGCATATGGTGTCCAGACTGGGTAACATACAGAAAGTTATAAAAAAGGAAAACCAGATAAAAAACACGCAAGTGAATTTCAGGACATATAATATATTAAAATGTTCCAGGGGAGGCGAGACATGTTCGACGATATGAAAAAACACTATTCCTAAACTTCTTGATTCACCATTTTAATGTGAAATGTCCCTTTCCAGGAAACGAACATGAGTATGACTGAGAAACTATTCCAGCATGTTTACAAATAAAATGTGCATAGTGATAATATGGAATTACATATTAAAAATTCGGTAAATTACTGTGACTCGAGACACTGTCATTATGCAAATTATCTTAAAAACAACATTAACTTTCTGGTTTCAATAATGTTATTAGCATGTTATAAAGTATGATTATTACATAATGAATATGAATTTAGAAAGTAAATAGCGGCGTCCATTAATATATCACGCCGGATTATTAACTGTTGAGAATTATCACACCGGAACTGGAAAGTGAATACATGTATTTATAATAATTTAAAATTGCGATAAATATGTCTGATAGTGGTATATGAATGTTTATTTTGTTGAAAATGTCATCGTTTTGATATGTAGCACACAACAATTATTGCATGCACTTATATTACAACATTGGATGTCAGTAATGCAATTTTAGCAACATTCAGCGTAATTCCAATAACCAACATAAGACTCATTTTGTATTATTTTGACAATACTCACCCCAATATGCAAAACTAAAACAACATTAAAATAAATTACAACCAAGTTCCCAATTCTGACAGAATTAGGTTGAAAATATAATGAATATTTCCATTACTAAGCGCTATTTGTTAACGTAGTTAATGCAGAATATATCATATTTCCTTAATTGGCGGCCATCTTGGATTTTTATGTAACGTAACACTAGTTCAGATAGAACAAATGTCTTTTAAAAGCAACTTTTCAATGTAAAGAACAAATTCCAAGCATGCTAATTGCCAAATATGTTGAAATTGGAACAATATTTCAAAATAATTTGAATTTTAGCGGCCATTTTGCAATTTTGCAATTTGTGGTGGGTCTACGTGTATATTGACAGGACTAAACGCCGTGTATCCAATCGCTATGGTGGTTTGATAGTAAAATATGACTAAGTCCAAAAGTGACCTTGGCCTTGGTTGGCATTGACCGTAGGGATGTATGTCATATATGTTGAACAGTGCACAATACCTAGACACACATTGTGACCAAATATTATTTAAATCTGACAAGAACTGACACAAGTTATTAGAGAAACATCGGAACTAAACGCATTTGCTAAACGCAGAAAAAAAAGACAAATGTTTAAGTGACCTTGACCTTGTTGACCTTGACCATAGGGAGGTGGTCATATGTGATACAGTGCGCAATACCTAGACACACATTGTGACACAATATTATTGAAATCTGACAAAGTTATTAGAGAAACATCGGAGCTAAACGCATTTGCTAAACGCAGGTGTGACAGAAGGACAGATGGACGGACAGACGACTTTTGTATCCCTATGTCCCATTTTCGCTACGCGATGGCATAAAAACTGATACTACAGCCAACTCTGACATTCTGTGTGCTCCAAGAAAATATAGAAACTGTCGACGGAAAACTGTGACATAAATTTTGATGTCGTTACGAAGCTGTCACGACATCGTCCAGAAGCTGTTACATCCAGTAAATGAAAATCCACGGTTTTCCTCTATTCGAGGGTCAGTCAACATTAAGTGACTTCTATATACCATTGTTCGAGTAATAAGGCTGCTCTCACTTAATGTTGACTGACCCTCGTATATATTGATTTTGGTATACTTTTAAGTCCGTATTTCGATTGTAATCACCAAGTGAAGCATATACAAGAAACGAGGCAAAGCCACGAAGGCCAGGTTTTTTCCAAGCATGGACACTTGGATAACATAATTATACCCACTTTTTGTAGACTAGATGGCCGTGGCCTGCATGTCGCGCCTTGGGGCGAGGCATGGACACTAAAAAAATAGATATAGTAGATGGAAAAACGTTAACGAAAAAACTTTAACCGGACACACGGACGGACGGACGTATGCCAAAATGCCGACGATATCGCGCTTTCCGCAAGCGGGTGCGACAATGATGATAAACACCCATGTGAAGTATCAAGGTAATGGATGAAGCAGTTGCAGAGATATAGTACACGAACAAACTTTAACAAATAAATTCAAAGTAATTTGACCTTGACATTGCGCACAGGGGCCGCACGGTTGGGGTTAGAGTGAAAATATGGGCGATGATAAACACCCATGTGAAGTTTCAAGGTAATGGGCGAAGCAGTTGCAGAGATATAGTATAACAAAAAAGTAAACCAAAAAATTTAACCAGACATACACATACGTTAAAAAGTTAACGTTGAAAATGGCTAAGTCAGTTACGTAGAAATAATAGGTGAAGGTAAAAAAATGGTCACATATTGGATAGTTGTATGTGGTAGGCACCCCTTGGTTATGAAGCTGTGAAAGTTTGGTGGTCCTAGGTGGTACAGTACCAAAGAAATGGACTTAAACACGAAAACTTAACATTGTAAACGCGAAAACTTAACATTGAAAATGGCTAAGTCGACTGCGCGGAAAAAATGGGTAAAGTTAAAAAAAAAGTAACATCTTGGATAGTGATATGTGGTGGGCACCCCTTGATTATGAAGCTGTGAAAGTTTGGTGGTCCTAGGTGGTACAGTACCAAATAAATGGATTTAAACACGAAAACTTAACATTGTAAACGCGAAAACATAACATTGAAAATGGCTAAGTCGATTGCGCGCAAAAAATGGGTCAAGTTAAAACAAAAAGTAACATGTTGGATAGTGATATGAGGTGGGCACCCATTGATTATGAAGCTGTGAAAGTTTGGTGGTCCTAGGTGGTACAGTACCAAAGAAATGGACTTAAACACGAAAACTTAACATTGAAAACGCGAAAACTTAACATTGAAAATGGCTAAGTCGATTGCGCGGAAAAAAAGGGTCAAGTTAAAAAAAAGTAACATGTTGGATAGTGATAATTGGTGGGCACCCTTTGATTATGAAGCTGTGAAAGTTTGGTGGTCCTAGGTGGTACAGTAACAAAGAAATGGACTCAAACACGAAAACTTAACATTGATTGTGGACGCCGCCCGCCCGCCCGCCCGCCCGGCTTTCGCCAATCCAATAGCCTGGATTTTTTTTCTCAAAAAACCTGGCTAAAAATAGAAAAATAACGGCCAAAAGGTGTTTTATTGAGCATTTACTTTAATTGCTGTAATTCATCGATTTGTGCGCTGATCTGCATATTTAAAACATGATTTATGACATGATATGCATAAATAATGGGACATGATAAAGGAAAACACAAAAATCTGGCATATGCCTCGCCCTGAAACTGTCACAATCAGTCCAGAAGCTGTCGCATTCCGTCTAGAAGCTGTCGCGCTTTACTCCCGAAGCTGTGACGAGCTGTCGTCCAGAACTACTTGCCGCTGTAACAGAGTTCCCTAACCGTGGAGTAAGGATGGCAGAATTATAAGCAATTGTGCAAAAGTTAAGTTTTGATCACGGACGGACGGACGGACATACGGACGGACGGAATGATGGACGGAATGATAAGCTGATTCCAGTATACCCCCCCCCCCCACAAAAAAAGTTATGCATGCCCAGGACAATAATGAGAGCGAAACGACCCAGTGCGAAACGACTCAGTGCGAACCGGATTAGAGCGAAACGACCAGACACAGTTATCCCCCTTGCAGAACTACCGTCTCCATTTGTAAAAAAAAAGTTACTCTACGAAAAACGAATGTTATCTCGTAATTACGAGATAAAAAAAAGTTACCCTACGAAAAACGAATATGTTAAAAAAAAAGTTACTCTACGAAAAACGAATATGTTAAAAAAAAAGTTACTCTACGAAAAACAAATATGTTATCTCGTAATTACGAGATAAAAAAAATGTTACTCTACGAAAAACGAATATGTTATCTCGTAATTACGAGATAAAAAAAAAGTTACTCTACGAAAAACAAATATGTTATCTCGTAATTACGATATGTTATCTCGTAATTACGATATAAAAAAAAGTTACTCTACGAAAAACGAATATGTTATCTCGTAATTACGAGATAAAAAAAAGTTACTGTACGAAAAACTAAAAAAAAATAAAACGAAAAACGAAAAAGAAAGTTACTCTATGTGGCACTAATGGGCTTCCGTAATGAACATATGTCATATTCGTCGCAAAAATATGAATATCCTCTATGTATTTAGACTATATTTGGGTGTATTTGGGTGTTTCGTGTGACCGTGCCCCGGACCGTGCCCCGGACCCCCCTAGCATTATCACGAACTTTGCTCGTTCGACACTGTATGGCCGCACCACTTTTCAATTCCCTCATACGCCGCTGAATACAAATTACAGCAAGCACCGTCAATGGGTTTATGAACACTCATTTCTACTGTAGGCACAATTGTGCATCTTACTCAGTCAAATTTGCAATTTCTTGCAACTCGTGATCACTGACAGCTAAGCTCGCGAATACTGCATGTACTTGTGAATTCATACCCTTAGTAAAGTTAGGATATATATCTGTTACAGACTTGTGGGATAGCGGATCAGTAAGTGGTATGTTTTTGCCAGAAACAAGTTTCATGGACAGGTTATATTTCTTCAGCAGTAGCAAAATATCCTGTTATCTGGAAGGACTTGAATAGTGTTTCTTTTCACATAACAAACTTGTTTCGGACCAAATAACATGCCTCATACTTCGTGTTCACAAGAGCATATCAGCTCTCTGCGAGAGTCAATGATATGGAAGCAATATCCACTGGCATGCCTTCGACGCACAACCTAATGCAGATCAGCATGCGTAGGTCTTGAATGTATCTGTCTTTGTCAAGTCATAGTATGACAATGATTATTGTCAACAAATGAAACGCCATTTGGACCATCAAGGCACTGATCAACTTTATATTGACACATGACTTATACTATTTTAAGACCATATGGTTATCGTAAATAGTTGCAATGGCCATAGAACAATACTGCCTTTTCAGTATAGCTATTTGTTTACAGTTTCCTGTATACACGTCTGTATTAAGTATACAATGTGTGTATTCAACTCCAACAGTGTTGTGGCAATCAATCTGACATTTTACACACGCAGTCTACACATATGTACATGGCGTTTTAATGCCGAAAAGTCACACAAATACTGCCTTTTCGAAATAGTTTCTTCACTTTCCTGCATACAAGTTTGTAATGGGTATATAATTTATGTAAGCAACTACTTTGACAGTATTTTGAGTGTGATTGTGCTAGCCCTGCCTTTCAGGAACACCAATAAGATGCAGACCCAAATACAGATGGTGATGGATCTCATTGAAAACATTGTATCCGTAATTAAGAAAAAAAACCTGCACGTACACAGTGGCCATTTTGAAATATAACATGATTGTCATAAACAATGACTTGAAATTGACTTTTGTCATATATAATTTCCTTTCATATATGATTATAGTAATTTCAAAATGGTCTGAAACTATATTGGCAGTCCTATGTGACGTTCATATTTTAGCATATTGTATTGTATGTAACGTCCGGCTCATAACATCCAATTTACTGCTACAATATGGACGTCACATAGTACTGCCAATACAATTTCAGACTATTTCAGACTATTTTGATAAAAATGTTTCTGCAATAATACAGGCCTTGTGCCGAAACGTCGGAAACGTGGGTTCCTGGTTTTTGTTAAACACATTTTGATAAAGACCATGTGGTCCAATATTTATAGGATTATAGTCTGGAAAAAATCAGTTTTATGATATGTGCATGGTTTAATAAGAATTATACGATTTTCATGGCAGCCATTTTTAAAATTAAAATAAAATAGGACCAACTGATGTTTTCTTTGATGATACAAAGTACTTCGGTTCTAACAACGTAGTAAAACAGTCAACACAACCTAACTATAAATTAATACACTTTTCTAAATACATTACGTAGTGACGACACAAATAGAAGCCACTTTGAAAATAAAATGGTCGCCATATCAGTCATCAGAAAAAGTGGAACCAACCCCAGTTTTATTATTAGTATGTGGATGACATAGCTAAACAAAACATTCCATCTGCATAAAACATGCAGATATGAATAATACAATATATTGTGTCTGCTTTTATGGCGGCCATGTTTAAATGTAAGATGGCCACCATGTGGTCTGTTAAAAAATGAAAATAACACTGCTTTTGTTGTGTGTGGTCAAAATATCATTATCACCCCAAAACTAATCAATATTATAATTGTATTAGAAGTGTATATATAATGAATATATCATACTAGGGAGGCCATTTTGAAATCCAAGATGGCGTCCAAAGAAATTGTGGAAAAAAAATGGAACGAACTCCAGTTGTGTTCCACGTGCTATAAAGATGACTAAAAACATTTGTTACAAGAATGTATGTACACTAGTATCCTTCTAGTTTAGATCTGGTATACATAACTTTAGACCTTGAGCCAGCAATAACTCCCCCCCCCCCCCCTTGTGGGACTTTTGGTGAGTATGATTTTCGGATTCAGTAGTCTATTGTCTATCAATCCTGGTTGTCTGCGCCAAAAAAGCCGCTGTATGAACAAATGGCGGCCATTTTACAAGATGGCCGCCAAACAGTATTATATTGTTTTCTGAAGGACTGTTAACTTTCTGTCTAATCAATATTAACCGGGTAAATTGCTATAATGAAGTCACAATTTGAATGTAAAATGATTTACAATACATCTTACATTTAATGACATCCGTAAATGGCAATCTATTTCAAAATGGCTGCCGAAATAGGCTGTTTTACAATATGTTTCTGCGGGTCGAGTGCTGTTACGAACAAATACAGACATTCATAAAGTTAAACACACATACATTGCTTTCCCTCAAAAAGATATGGAAACTACAGGAGATAGTCATGCAATAGCCTTCCACAATTGTCAGAACAGTCAAAATGGCCGCCAAAATGTTCTTGTTTTGTTCTATTCTTTACTGTATGGAGATGTTATAAACCGCATTTCATTCACCTATTACATGTGTACATACCAGTTTGAGGTATACAAGTCAAATCATTTGATAACATATACATATCTAGGTATAAAATTATGTAATATATATTCAATATGGTCGCCAAAATGATCACTTGTTCAATAATATTGTTGTTGAATCTGCAGTTTTCAGTAATTAAACAACACTAACATTGTTATGTATAGAGTGTGATATTCTGCATGTTTTCAAAGACAGATACGGATGTATTTCAACCAGTTTGAGTATTGAAGAACTGTTTCAAAGTGTGTCAAAAATGGATTGACTGTTGACAAGGAATACAATGTTGTTATCGTTAATGAACACACTTCTGACAATTAAGCGAGCATGATGATCGTTGGCCAAGGCAGTATTTAGTCTGGTATGATGAATGACATGGGTATGTTTATTGCAAACATGCATGGCTTTCTCCCACATGAAGCATCCCGCATATGTCTTCACATGTGACAATAATTTAAATTAACCCTTGGTCGTGAGTTGGATTGGAAAATAAATACGATACATGGTAACGATATGTAATTCATGCACTCACCGATGTAATCAGTTCTACATTGACCACTACATGTGCTGTATTCATTATTCTAATTAAACATTATTGAAACTAATACACCAAAGACCTAACCATATACAGTGTCACCAAGACTTTCGATCAGTTTCAAGATGACCATAAACATGGTAGCTTTTGCAATTAGGAGATTTGATATTTACGGATCTATATGTACACTTTTAATACAGCTTAAATTGTTTAAAATAGTTGATAATACCCTTAGCCCGAGGAGGTCCCGCATCTGGCGATGACACCAAACTCTGCTAGCCCATGATATATACTCGAATACATGTCTCTGGTTGCTATAGTAATTGAATATGATTGTCCATCAGCGGTGTAATAAATTTGAAAGACAACCATTGAATTTGTTATGTAGATTCATTGCCACATAGTGGTATATAAGCGGTGTAATAAATTTGAAAAACAACCATTGGGATTGCTATGCAGATTCATTGCCACATAGGGGTATATAGAGGCAAAGACGTGTCTATTAACTACAAACTACGTGTGGTATGTATGTGCTAGACAGGTAACAATGTAAATATAATTCTGCATTCAGTAAATACATGTACACATGGTACATGAATATAGAGTTGTTTGATCATTAGAATGACATTACCTGTTGTCAAATAGAGAACTATATATTCAGACGACCCCAAAGAGCCAGCAAGACACACAACTGTGGTACAATGTGGCAGAAAACGCCTTCCACAAACCTGATCCTTACCGCCTGCGTAAATAGTTAGAATGCCATGTAGGCAATAGTTCAATTGCATAGTAACATCCAAAATGTAATGTGTCTCGATAGAGGCTATGTGATATTGTTTAGATGATACATTGCATAATATGTTATGGAGATACGTTATCATTCATGGGCATTTATATTGATGGTCCTATGAGTGTGTGTGGCTACACGTGGTAGATATGTATACTTCTTAAACTGGACTAGATTGATGTTTGAATACCCCGGAATCGCTTTTTCAGACTACATACATACTAATATTGGTTTGTATATATAGTAAATATTGGTAATTTGACACAACAGGTGTAGAATAACACGTGTGCTATAATTAAGAACACCGAATATTGAAACATATTGGACAAAATAGTTTATGTATGCGTATATAACAGCTATATGAATATAGTGGACATATTTGAAGAGCATATTCATGCTTTTAGAAAGATCATGCACCTTCAATGTTTTTGTTTATATGAAAAGTATGAAATGGTATATCAACATTGCAGGTTATCAAATGTAACTATATGAAACCATGGTTAAATATTTACTTAAAATATTGTCATGGGTGCCTCTCAAATAAGACTAATGTAGCAATATACCTGCATGTATTAGGTGATGGCCATGATGCATGCATTGTTGTGCACTTACACTGGTAGTTGATGACGGTCATACACATTGGAACACACACTTTCTCGTATGACACATACTGTATTTCAGTAGTAATACAAGTTATACAGTTTTACTATATACATGCTTTTATAAGTGCAGGTACCAACTACACATTTGAATCATGTTCCTGCCGTTGACTCGGAATGGGTTGACGGAATATTATTGGAATGCACGATACATAGTGTGTATATTATGTGGAACCGGAATATATCTCAGTTTCATCGGTTCTACTACCTTGTTTTATTTTTATGTCACACAAGCTCATTTACTTGCTGGCTGTCCTCTTGAAAGTGTGTAACAATATATTTATCCTATTTTACTCCAGCTTAGCTTGTTTGTATTATTTACAGCTGTCTTAATGTTCTGTATTTTAGTATTTACTGTGTCATACATGGAGTAAAATGTGCTACAACTTGTCCATTCAGCATGGTAGAAAATGTATATTTTCTATATCCAATTTGCAAATTAGTACCTACGACCTATACTTTTGACAGTAATGATTATATTTATTTATTTATTTTACTTAAAAGTGTGTAAAGGCCTGTCAACATATGAGAGTAATACATATGTATCAGATGAGAGTAATTCATATGTATCAGAGACGTTCATGTTGGAATACACAACATAGTAAACATGGTAATTGTTTTGGTTGCATAAATAGGAAATGGACATATTATTAGACATGATAGAGAGACGAACAGACATTCATTCTGTATCGGAAGTGTGTGTGTGGATAACTAATATGTGACTGTGACGGGAGAAATGGGGCTCACGGAATTTGCGACCAGTGTGGCTCCTGATCAAATAGCACACTACTGTACCCTGATAACGATATATTATGCTTGTTAGAAGCATGATGGGTGTTTCACTGATGAAATGGCGAACAGTGCAGATCCTGAACAGACTGTGCGCATACACAGGCTGATAGGGATCTACACTGGTCACAAAACCCATAAGCCCCATTTCTCCAGTCACAGCCACATACATGTATACAGGTGCTAGTAGCTACACGTTCATAAGTATCTGGCAGCGTATAAAGGAAGAAAACATATTACATGTAAAATGGTCATTGTAAATTCAGTGGGTGGGGAATATATAGTTAAAACTACTTTGTTTTAACATTGCTGTAGACATTATGCAATTAGAATATGGGCATTCAATATATATTACAAACATTAGTAAGTACAATTACCATTGATACAATTAATAGACACCGTGAGAGATTTGCATAATGAGACATATAGCGTAGTTGTTACCATCACTAAGAAAATTCGAAGCGGACGGACAGACGGACGAACACTCGGACACACCGTATCTGAAGTGTGCACGGCTAGCTATCAGTAGTGCCTAAGTAGTTGCATATGCATTTAACAATTTATAAGTAAGTGACAGTGCATAACATAAATGAAATTCATTACATGTAAAATTCCCATTGTAAAATGTATGGGTGGGCAATGGTGAAAAATACTTTGTTTTTAACATTGTATCATAGACTGCAGACATCAGATAATCGGAATATATGCAAGAATTAGCAGATCTTATTTATTTGAACATTATTACATTGTATAGTTATGAACACATCAGAAAACATACAAAACTGCCATATCAGTTGTTTCTAATGATAAAAATCAGTCAATTTTGAATGAAAAATGTTTTTCACAATTGCGAAAAGTCCGAGGGTGGTATACTGAAACATTCATCCAGCGGGTTATATAGCACAGACATACGGCATAGAACTGGTAATTGTATGTAGTTTCAGAAAAAAATATGTCTGCAAAAATCCCACAGGTGGGGGAGGGTTCACATTTCTGGCTGACGGCCTACTTGCTTTGTATAGTAACGCACTAAACTAGTTTATTTTCCTCTTTTTGTTAGCTCACCTGAGCCAAATGTTCAAGTGAGCTATTTTTACCGCTTTTCGTCCATCTTCTGTCCTCACATTCAAACGTGTTCTCCTCACGAACCGCTGGGTCAATGTCTGGCTTACTTAACAGGGATGACCTATGGGCGGGGCATGTCAGATTTGCAAAATTGGAGGTAAATGCATAATCCAAGATGGCCGCCGTGGAAATGTAGGTCAAATTTTCTAAAAATATTCTTCTCACGAACCGCAGGGCCAATTTCAACGATTAATAGTCAATGCTGTTTCAGATTTATTAAAATGGTAGCCCCTGGGTCAAATGTGGGCGGGGCCGGGTGTGTCAAGTAAGGGTCAACTTTCACATTTGACCGAATATGGTCATGTCTTATATCAAATCGAAGGTATTGACAAGATGATTTTGTAGAAATTGGATAATTACGTCATCCGAGATGGCCGCCGAAAGTTCACATGAACCGCTGTGCCAATGTTGGTCAAACTTCACAGAGAGTACAAAATGTATCTATGAGTGGGGCATGTCAGATTTGTAAATTTGGAGGTAGTCGCATAATTCAAGATGGCCCCCGTGGAAAAGTAGGTCAAATTCTTAAAAAAACGCTTCTTCTCACGAAACGCCCGGCCAATTTCAACGCAACTTGGCAGGAATGATCGATAGTCAATGCTGTTTCAGATTTGTTAGAATGGTGGCCTCAGGATCAAACATGAGCAGGACGAGGGGGTCAAGTAGGGGTCAAATTTCACATATAACGGAATATGGTCATGTCATATATCAAATCAAAGGTATCGACAAGACGATCACTCTGGAGTATTTTATATAAACATTGGATGATTACTTCATCCAAGACGGCCGTCGAAAGATCTAAACGCCATCCTTTAATTAGACAGTTTTCTTCTTGTGAACCGCTCATCCAATGCTGTTCAAACTTTACAGGGATTATCTATGGGTGGGGGCATGTCAGATTTGTAAATATGGAGGTCTTCGCCTAATCCAAGATTTGGAAAAGTAGGTCAAATTCTTAACATGTGGGCCAATTTCAACGAAACTTGGTAGAAATGATCGATATTCAATGTTGTTTCAGTTTTGTTAGACTGGTGGACGATGGGTAAAAAGTGGGTGGTGCCGGGGGTCAATAAGGGGTCAAATTTCATATTTTACCAAATATGGTCATGTCATATATCAAATCGAATATATATTCGGGCGACGATCACTCTGGATAATATTTTGTCGAAATCGGATGGTTATCTCATCCAATGTGGCCGCCGGAAGGTGAAAAACTCATTATTTAATGAGATAGTTCAAACGTTAAAATGGTTAATGCATATGCATATTTACATATTGTGATCTATAATACATCTACCGTGTATCGCAGGCTGCAGGAACTACCATAATGTGTTATGTTAATAGCAGTATTAATTATGTTTGATGTGTCCTGGTTTCGGCAGCCTGTTATACTATGGTGCATGTTAGGGCGAGGATTTATATAAGCTTGCTTTCAATCCAATCCCATTTGTACTGTTTTGTATATAATACTATTGATGCTTTACAAATAACATATGTTTTATCTAAGGTGTAAACAACAAACAATAAACAATACAATGAAATAAATTCTTTGCACAGTGTTATTAATAATTAACGCGTACAATCACATGTATTGACCTGTACATTTTGATAAATGCGGTAATATCAGGTGACGCCGTTCCTCACGGTGGTCAGGGAGATATTTCTGCGTGTCGCGTGACACGTGCATTCTTGTACATTCCGGATTTCCGTATAATTGTATATTTGTGATGTATGGTACTGTGTTGTATTGTTGTGCGTACTATTGATTTCACATACCTGTGATTCCACATACCTGTGATTTCACACACCTGTGATTTTTACATACCTGTGATTTAGCATGTACATTTGCCATGTACAATGTGCGTGTAATAACGGGGCTTATGTTGTATTGGTGGAAATACGTTTATGCGTGTCCTTTTTGCGGATTTAAATACACGTCCATTTTATGAGCAATGTTTTACTGATGTCACGCCATATTTGCCACAGACTATGCATGTGTGTGGTAGAGAACTTTGTGACTGCGTGTGCTGGTTTCGCTATTGAAAAGACCCCTTTTGGTATTACGGACGTCCACTATCCGTGCGGGGTGAGTTTGTCCGCGTGTCAGTTGTTCACCAGATAAGGGACCTTCTGTAGGTGAAGCCAGTATATAGCGCAGACCATACCATGGTCTGCCTGTTATGTATGCTACGGGTTAGTGTTTCAGCATAGCCTGGTACTGGCCAACACGGATATATCAGATCCCATACTGGTGATGCTTTGCGTCGTGATATTTCCGTAAATGACCACGATATTTGAGTTTAGTATGTGCTACACTCTCATTTGAGTGTACAGCCCGTAGTACCGATATGGACGGGTTTGGCGGGGCCAAATAGCGACCCTCGTATGTCGAGACCAGTCGAGTCCATTTCGCATTATGAGATCTGGGTCTATAGTGTGCAGATTTATGGTAGTGTGGGATATACCATGTTGGATGGTATTTATTCCGCGAGGGCTGTACACTAGTTTGGTTGAATTTATGGCGTGGGAACATATATTTATGCCAAATATAACCCACGGGTGAAATGGCAAAAGCCATGGTTTTGTAATATTTATGCGGAGATGTCGAACGAGGTAGGCATATTCATTATTCCGTGCGTGGATTCACTGCTGCGTATATAAGCGATGTCTCGCAATGTGTTGTGGGGACACATATTTTCTGGTAGCAGAAGGATACTACTGTATTCACCATTGACATGGAGGGTTTTGGTATGTACCTACAACATTTTATTTCAGCTGTGATTTTCCGTTGTTAGATTCCCGTTTTAGTCTGTTGTGCATCCTGTATGTCCGTCTGTGCGTATTCGTCCAGTAATTGGAGGCTCATTTCATTTTGTAGCCTCTTGGGATCGCTCCAGCGAGCCACATTGGATGTTTTGGTCCACTCGTTGAGGGCAGACCCCAGTCAGTGCAGAGTACCAGGTCGTCCGAGTGTCCGTACGTCTGTCTGGCGCAGTGTGTGTAGCAGCTCCGGGTACAGGCCTGTATAGAGCAGTGTGTGATTGCTACATCGCGTTCAGCAGACAGTCACAACCATAGATTAGTGAAATGAAACACCATACACATATATCATATTATTATACTACCACCGAGTTGAATGTCACCTATGTGAAACTTTTCCCAAGGTCTTAGCCAATGTGATAATTGCCATTTGTATTGTATCGGAACTTTACGTCCGGTCTACCACTTCCGGTATTACAACCAATTGATTCACCATGGATACTTTACATCCGGTCCACCACATCCGGGTTGCTACAGTCTAGTGATGCCATAGGAACTTTACATCTGGTCCACCACTTCCGGAAATAATATTTCGTGACAGTCTACCTTGGGAACTTTACTTCCGGTACCAGCTTCCGGAACATTATCGTTATTGACTACCATGTGATGTAACCACATCCGGCTTTGACTTTGACATTCAGACTTTGGAAATACATTGCATAGGCAATACATATGTATACTTTGATAGTGTATAGTAATACTCCTATCATGGCATATCATGGCTAAGGGATTGTAGTAAGACTACATATATTGTTTATGGATTAATCCACTTGAAGTTGGATAATAGCCATATTGGTGACTAGACCTCATACTGCGGGTGAGGCAGACCTTGGGACCTTGACTACTCAGAGGTTACCACTATCTATTGAGATACGCCAGCACTGGGGTAGCTCAGATGATTGTCGTTTGTCCTCCAATGTTCGTTCTGCCATGTTGTACTTGTATGTTATTTCACTTTGATTAGCGATCATCAAAGTACTTGTGCATTCATACTATTGTCCACTACGGGACCATTGGGATACCACATACTGAGTTTATTCGTCTATAGCTTTTAAGTTGCGTTAAAGTATAACAGTTGATTGGCTTACAACCTTGTAATTGAATAGTATCGTGCACCGTACAGTGATGTTCGCATATCAATGTATCATGTATTCCTGTGTGTTCCCCATGTAATGTAGTGTACATTATAAGTGATTAAGTGAATACGTGTACTTATCTACTCTAGCCTATTCCTTACACTTCAACTGCATTATCTACTCTAGCATATCCCTTACACTTCAACTGCATTATCTACTCTAGCCTATCCCTTACACTTCAACTGCATTATCTACTCTAGCCTATTCCTTACACTTCAACTGCATTATCTACTCTAGCCTATCCCTTACACTTCAACTGCATTGTTACCACTTTCCGTTCGTCAGATCAAGCTATATTGGCCATAACGTCATAACAATTGAAGTATACTTGGTTCATATGATAATAGGGGAGACAATTTGTCTCGATCATTCCTGACCTTGGTAATGACCTTGACACTGCGCCAGACACCAATGTAGACCTGAGTGCTCAATCAGCTGACGCCGTTCCTATAGAGACGATGCCTCACGGTGGCCATGCAGATATTTCGGCGCCAGACACCAATGCAGATCAGAGTGCTCTATCAGCTGACACCGCTCCTATTGAGACGATGCCTCACGGTGGCCATGGAGATATTTCGGCGCCAGACGCCAATGTTGACTTGAGTGCTCAATCAGCTGACGCCGTTCCCATAGAGACGATGCCTCACGGTAGTCGGGGAGATATTTCTGCGCCAGACACCAATCTTGACATGAGTGATCAATCAACTGACGCCGTTCCTATTGAGACGATGCCTCACGGTGGCCATGGAGATATTTCGGCGCCAAACACCAATGTAGATCTGAGTGCTCGATCAGCTGACGCCGTTCCTATTGAGACGATGCCTCACGGTGGCCATGGAAATATTTCGGCACCAGACGCCAATGTAGATCTCAGTTCTCAATCAGCTGACGCCGTTCCTACAGAGACGACGCCTCACGGTGGTCATAGAGATATTTATGCGTGAGTAACAAAACTAGTTCATATTATACGACATACATGGTTAGTTCCGTATATTCAAATGGCTCCAGCTCCATATAATTTACAAGATTCCGATTATGTTGATTTGTGTATTGGTCGCCAGTGGCCACATCCGGGCACATGGCACGAGTTCATACATTAATTTTGACAGAAGAGTTGGCATTTGGACATTTTGAATCAAATTCATATGTAAAATAAAACACAGTATTGCGAAGATAGTATATACATGTTTTTGGTCTTGTCGCTAAAGATCGCGGACTATCTGCTCATGCATGCGAACGAACGGCCCTCTAAGTAATGCTTA
This sequence comes from Conchocele bisecta, assembly GCA_029237695.1. Classification (NCBI taxonomy): domain Eukaryota; kingdom Metazoa; phylum Mollusca; class Bivalvia; order Lucinida; family Thyasiridae; genus Conchocele; species Conchocele bisecta. The sequence goes on along the minus strand of JAQRGA010000039.1, from coordinate 123,620 downwards.
TGCCACCCTACTTTCGTGGTATCAAACTACTCTGCTTTATTTATGAAGGCCTATCCAGAGGACAAATACGAAAGCAATGAATATTCCGGCACCACATGCCGATTGGGAATTCAACAAATTCCTGTTAGACGTTGCAAGGAATATAGACACCAATGGAGGATTGCAAGAAATGAAACATATGCTCCGAGGTATGGGGCGAGTCTTAAAATAGCTTATCTAACTTGAACAATCACGAGTACAGTCCCTTTAAACTACTTCCGGTGGCATTATCGGCGTTATTGGCTGATTTGGTCGATCTTACGTCACGTTGTTACTTTAACCTAACAAATTCGGCCAATTCTAACATCAGGTATTCTCTCGGAAGTTGTTCAAAGGGACGATTCTCGCGATCTTTCAAGGTCGGTAATCTATTGTTAATACTGGTCTAATTGGCAATCAATGGTTCGCACAAGGATCTAAATATGAACCTTCGACTGAAAAAGCTACACCGCAACACTAGGATATGACGACTTCTTACATAGTAACATAATTAAGACACGCCATGTGGTTTTGTACCTAAGAACATGTGCGACTTTTCATGAAATATATTTACAGACACTGTGATATTTCTGTAAATGACGTCAACATTTCGTCAACTTTCGACGTCGTTTACTCAAACTAACGCAATTCTTTTGTAAATATTTTTGTTCATGAAATATCGTACATGTTTTAGGCATTTTAGGTATAACATCGCGTGGCGTGTCTCATATGAGGAATTGCATGTACGAATGTCAATACAAAATGTCAGAATCATACGGCGCCCCGCAGGGACATGGATTTTTTTTTGGTATTAATTCGTTCCCACGAAATAACAATTCGTTCCCTAAATTTAACAATTCGTTCCCTCAAATTAATAATTCGTTCCCACGTTATAACAATTCGTTCCCTCGAATTAACAATTCGTTCCCACCCTCGAATTAACAATTCGTTCCCACGAAAATACAATTCATTCCCTCAATTTAACAATTCGTTCCCTCGAATTAATAATTCGTTCCTACGATATAACAATTCGTTCCCACGAATTAACAATTCGTTCCCGTGTTATTTTGTGGGAACTACTTGTTAAAATGAGGGAACGAATTGTTAATTTGTGGTAGCGAATTGTTAATTCGTGGGAAGGAATTGTTAAATTGAGGGAACGAATTTCTATTTCGTGGGAATTAATTAATAAAAAAAGAATTATACACCTGCTGGGCTCCGTAGAATCATCACATAACAGTAGTGTGGGCTTTCTACGTTTTTATTTATATCTCATTGTTTCATTTCTAGAGAATAGTAGGTTAATGGGAAAACATATATGGCAAGGCTTAGGAAACGGGATGGACGAGGCTCTGCCCATCCCGTTTCCGTGCCGTGTCAGATATGTTTTCACATCCACAACACTCACATACTATCCTATTTATCCCGTATACACAACAAATAGCTTTAAAATGCAAAAAATAACCCCAGCCATTTCCTCAAAATTGGAGAATCGAACCGCAAATATTCATATGCAGTAATTAGGTCGTATTGACAGGATATCAACAATGTTTCACGGCACCGTGTTTCACGGCACATACGCACTGTGTTGACGGGACAAACATGTATATTATTCCAAATGTATTCAGAATCACCGGCTAATCTCCAAAACTGTAATGTGTAATTACTACGTTCAACATTTTTATTTCAGTTTATCATTATATATTATTCAAAATGTTTTCAGAATTATTATTCAAAATGTATTCAGAATCACGGGTTGATCAACAATACGGTATTGTGTAGGACGATTCTGTTTCATTTTATAGTTACATAGATGACCCTCAGAATGATAGTGTGTAATGTCTGTGTTATGCATTTTTATTTAATTTTATAAATTATATAATTTTACTTTATATTTTACAGGTGAAGGGGGTCTTACATTGAAAGGTTCGGAAAAAATAAAAACCGCCGGTGATTTATTGGATGTCATGAGACAGTGGACGTACATTAGCAGATACAACATTGTGCACTTACAAGCGCTCATACGACTAGTAAATATACCAGAACTCGATCTACTTGCTATTGAGTTTTCTCGTAAAATGAGAAATGTCGTTTATTTCTCTCCTGCGCCTGGGGAACCACGTGAGTATGCAATATTGTTCTCAAGAATTGTGTATGCTCCGAACAATGACATTGTTTTTAATGCACAAAGAAAATGCTGATGTCAGAAACTGGGCTATGAAATAAGTATAAAAAAGGTCATATTAAATGAACATAAAAATATTTGATTATGTTTGTTGTATTATCACAATATTGAAACTGTCCTGATCACTTAATGATTTTTAAGGACATGACTAGGATCAATTTGTGTGATACCATGTGATCTGGAGTAACAAATTAAACGTGGACCAGTTCACCATACAGACACTGGGTATCAGATATGCGTAAACAATATGAAATGTGTACTGAACAATACTATTTGCTTTTTGTGATTCTACACAGTCAATATGGTGTCATATTGCCCGTCAGAATCTATATTGACCCGAGGTGCCGTCAAAGGGAATATAGCCTCAGACGGACAACATGTAATAGTTATAGACACATACGGAATTTGTAATAAATTAGTTTATTAAAAAGTCAATATGTGATCTATAACTTACGTATTGTTTACACTGCCCATTCGCGAAGCTCCGCCCCTAAACGTGATTTCGAATAGCTATACTGGTATGTGGTTGGCGGTGTGACACGTATAGTGAGCACGTGTGTGGGTGGTAATATGTTTCATTTGAACTGATGGCAGCAACACATACAATCAATTATGAATATAGCGGCTGAACAGTTAATGATTAATTTAATAGATACTGACGATAGCATCGTAATATGCGATTAATTGAGATGAAATGCTGTTCTTTCATTGATCGAGAAACTAGGGCGAACAATAAGATACCATATTGACGTTGCAGAATTACAACAACGCAATTTGTCATACCGCAGATTCCTTATTTATCCAGAATTTAGTTGTATAAGTGTAGTTTGGTGCTTGTTTAATGTCATAGAAATATGGCGCCAAACGGCAAGATGTCATGACGCTACAAATATTACCTGAAGTCATCATGACATAAACGAGTAACAATTCGTTAATAACTTAGGGGTTATACTAATGCACCTAGTGTGCTCCCTACTTTCTGCAACGTCGTTGCAAATCACGAACAGTGATATTTTTCAATACGTCAGCAGGTTGTTGTGTCATCGATAACCGCCTCACACCAAATTAATTTGAAGAAATCTTAACTCCGCCGAAGAATATTAACGAGACTTTTTCTAAGACACGTATACATGAATTCAACTCTAAAGTTTATTTTAACAATTGTATTGCATTTCTATGTGTAGTTGCAACAGTTAATTGCTTTTATTCATTGATTTTTACAAAGGAAATGCAAACATGAGTCAACAGGATTTCACAGGATTTATGCCTAATTCAGGTGATTACCCATCTACAATACGGTTTATTATGTATATTCATGTATGTGCACATTGACATTCGTAAAGTTATAGGCTGGTACTGGCATATTGAGTTTGGATTTGAGCACTTTAGTAAATTATTCTGTGTTTTGGGCTGGTGGGGTAATGTTTTTGGGAATTTGTTGAAGTCCTGTTTGTCAGTCATTGGTCGATTCTCTTTTCCGCTTTGGGTTGTACAGGTAAATATGGCAGAATGATTAACCGAACATGTACCGAAAGTGATTTAGGAAATATTTGGATTCCCCGCCGCTGGCCATTGTTCAGAAAAACGCGGAGGGTTACATAAATATGTCAAGTTGCAAAACACAGACTGGCAAAACGGGATTTTATATGCTGTGCTTTTTCATAGTTTATAGGCTGTCATTTCAATTGACCAATCATATGCGTGCTTACCATTTTCGGTGCATTAGCATTGGCACTTATTTTGTTTTCATAGGTCATTACAAATCCATATGACTATGTTTTAGAGGTGATTTCCGATTGTTTTCGTTTTCGACTCAGCCTCGACCCGCCGCCATGTTTTATTCGAGCCATATTGGAGAAGTTAACAAGTAATATTTATAGGTTATTTGCTTTGTATGTGGATATATGCACGAGTTCTGAAGTGTGCGATATTATGCGACTTTAGGAGCGCCTATCATTGCTCGGCGGAACGAGCAGCATATATCAACATACAAATCAAATAACATTTTTATTATATACGCATATCACTCTTAATTTATATGCGCCTAAAAATATACAAACTAATAATGAAACACACGAATTTGTTATGATTTATAAGGAACTATTTTGCGAGGTGAAACGTAGTTCCGGCACTGACCAATATGAACTCACGAGACGTCAATATGGAAAAAATATTGACGGCTTACGTTCCATTGTGTTTCAATGGGAAATGAAAGTACGTATATAATAAGGACTCATATTACCTGTCAGGATGACCAATCAAAACGCGAGAATCCTATCTGCTGTATGACAATATACGTTATTGTGATTCTACACAGTCAATATGGTGTCAAGTACGTTGGTGCATGTTTAACGTCACATAAATATGGCCAAATACGACACGACGCGATGACGTTACAAATATTACCTGACGTCATCCAGTCATAAACGAGTAGAAGTTCGTTAATAACTTGGCAATTTCTGGACTGATTGTCAAAATCTAACTAACATTTTCTTAGTTAGGTCATTACCAATGTGATTTCCAAAATTTTACGTTTTCAACTCAGCCTCGACCCGCCGCTATTTTTATTTGAGCCATATTGACGGGCTGGACAGGTAATTCTGGGCTCATATTACCCGTCAAGCTGACCAATCAAAACGCGAGAAATTCATCTGCAGTATGACAAATAGCGTTGTGTATACATTACATGTCATGGTCAACATATCCATGTAATCGTCGAACACTACTACCAGATGAATATGCATGTGTTTGTTTGTTCAAAACAGAAATAATCTTTGGTTGATATAGGCCATTTGAAGTGCGTGAGCAAAAAACATACTATATAGAATATCTGAGATATGATATGAGACACTGGCCATGAAATACTTGTTTGCGATAACGGTGAACCTTTATTTTGAACATTCGCAGCAAGTTAATATATTTAATAAATTAATTTATAAATTTCTGCTCATTTCAGTGCAATAGCATGATATTCTATTTATGAGGCAACATTTCTATGCTACAGGATGAGCATGTGAAAAGACCGTGGACTTGATTACACTATCTTAACGTCATTTTTAGTTGCTGTACGTACTTTTGGCCTCTATAGAAGCATCCTATAGAGTTAAACCTCATCGTGGGTTCATGGTTTATTAAGTATCGTTCATTATTTCATTGTCGATATTTTCAGTTAACGGATACAGATCTGTCAAGCTACACATGGTAGGAAAGGATTTCAAGACGACAGATATCTTCGAACTGCAACAGACAATCAGCCGTCTGTTATTTCTTCACATTGGTGATGTGTTAATAACGGGATTAGAGTCGGCCGCAAGCCTGGTAGTCACCATTATGGTTCCTGGGGCGTACGCGGATTGTCTCTGCAAGATGGCAGCATGTGGCATTCCTGAGTTGCGGAAATTGGGAGCGGATGCTTTCATAATAGGCAATATCGCATACAATATACTTGGTAAATATTATATTGTACGAACTAAATATAAATATACATTCACATGATACGTACCTAATGAGAGATATACCGGTAGCTAATGACACAAAGACAATTTTAATTAATGGGATATTTTACGGGACATAAATAAAACGCTGAAATGCAATAACAATCACAATTCATACATTTAAATTAATATAAGCATGTGCCATGTGCCGGTACATACAACTTTCTTGTGTGTGCCCCCACCTATGATTAATACCAAATCTTGATGTCACCTTATTATTATGTTCACTTTGGGACTTGCATTTGTGCTGTGATTGTCGGCCACTTTAGTTTGATCGCAGCATAATCTTCCGATGATATGTCTGCTCTGGTTACCCCCGAGTCATGAATATGCAAATTTGGCATTCAATTAATAAAAAACATGTTTATTTTCACATATCGCTATAAAAAAGTATAAACGCGTATTTTATAGCTTTTTTATCTCTGGAACATATTATACTATCTTTGTGTATTTATATTGTTTACAAAAAGAACTGATCCATTGGTGAACTAGTATAATTTATTGCTATGAAAATTAGATACTGCGTCGCATAATAGTTTCATCAGAACTATTCTCAAATAAATGTTTCACTAGACAGGAGATTGTCACGTCGGGGTTCCAATTACATGTATGTCCATTGACAGTCGAATGCCTATTCAAGAGCGCTTTATCATCCGAAACCTTTATTTATATCCATCCAATTGCTTCAGTATTTCTTTTATTTATGTCACACATTCAATGAAGGATAATTTGGATTTGGTATACTGTGATACTATTAGAAGAATTTGGCACAAATGAGGGTCTTACAGGAAAAAAAGCCGAACAACGGCGCTTTCGCAAATCACAATTTATTTAGTGAAAGTCATGCAACTCGTCACAGTTTAAATGCTGTCTTTACATTTGACTTCAACATGTGTGGTGCACATACTTACATGGTTACTGTATATTTCTAGCGATTATTCAATGCATTATCTGAGTATTCTAAATGTCAGGGTCACACAGGGATTTCAATTTTACGTAAATATTAACAGGACTATGCGGATTTACTATCACAACGGCCAAAGTAAATTTGCATTGCTCCTGACTCAGCTGTGCCGGCACATTTACACACACTAATATGGTAATGTCTTAATAATAGAAGTAATATGTGCCCATTCGTCAATACGAGTCTGTCCGTCTGTAACTTTGTGTGTAATGTACACATCAAATAATGTATACTACATTCCTAGAGCTTTCAATTCATTGCATTATTTTGCACATGAGCTACGCATTTTAAATGCATACATAGTGCATACGTTGTACATATTTTATCATACTGAATATAGAAATTAAAATTACATTTCACTATATACTTGGCATATTCTTACTTGGCTAAAAGATTTATAGCGTTTATAATGAGTGTCGTTCTTCAGCTTGCATCACGTATTTTAACATAATATACACATTTAATAAGATACATGTTCATCAAATACATGGAAATCAGTGACAACCCGGTGATCTACACTGGTTACAAAAACACAATATATATATATTGCTAAAGTGAGGCACAAGTACATGCACAGCTTCATCACACATACATAGTGTAAACTGGAGATATAGGCGCTACAGATGAGAGTGTCATGTTTATCAAAATCAACTGACGTTATGATGTTTGACATCATTATTTCCAGTGGAGCTTTCATTAAATCCATCCTAATGTTTTTGTGGATGTTGATGGTATATGTTGCAAGAAATATGTTAATACATGTATGCAGATATTATGGTCATACGAATAAAAAGTAAAATAACAACTATGGTGAATAATTGCGAATCGATTTGTTCTTGTTCTGGACGCGCTTGAGATACTTGTCTACAGTGACTGTATAAAGGCTTTACAAAGATGTGTGTTAAGTGACCAGTTGGAAGCAGTAGAATTAAGATACTCTATTGCAATGTTAAGAAATTTACAACGCCATTAGACTGTTAGTGAATGCAAATCTACTTTATATTTGACGCCATGCAGTTGGTTCTGAAAACATGTGGTCCAATACTCGGAGAAGGAAATTTACATCTACCTCTATTTACTACACAACCTAACATATTGTGCCATTCATTGAGGCTAAAATATCAAATCAACTGTAAGATTCAATTACGTTACTAGTTCTTTCACAATATGAATGTGTACCATGACGACTCACAAGCTTGTATCTTTACAACATAATTATTATGGTGGGTCACATACATGTATACAAATATGAACATTATTTACAAAGGGAATGGCATGCACCAAATAATGAATCAGATATAACAAATAGAAAAAATATGTCCATATGGTGTTGTATTTAAGTATGTACATTGACCATGTGCTAGTAACTGTATTTTAACCAAGGTAGCTCCTAATTTGCCTATCAATCACATGCCAAAGGTCAAAATTCCGTATCGGAATTCGTATTTGAATGTTCTTTTTACAATGATATGAAATGATAAGACAACACAATGATTGCTCAATATGTACTTGCCTGAACACTATTCATAACTATGCAGTGCGGTGATTGTATCTGAAGCTCAATTCATCATCACTATTGCAGTAGTCCGAATCATTCACCATGTTTATGTCTGTAACCATTGTATAGCAATCGTCTTTATCTTCATCAAGGTTACCACTTTCCAGAACCTGACATATGCTACTAGGTACCTGCTCCACGTCGTACCATATGATGTGATCAGTCCCATCGCAAAACTTGCATCCATGACGTTCTGGTACACGTTTAACAAATGTAGGATATAATATATGCATTTCACAATACATTCATGAGTTTGTGAAGTGTGTTATGTGATGGGTTTAATTGATGAATTTATGCCGTTGCTGTATGTGCGACTTGGAGATAAAATCATTAGAAAACATTGCGCTGAAACAGACAGACGGTTGAACATAAACAAGAACTTTGATTTGCGAAAAAGGCGGTGCTCGGATTGCTGTCATGTAAGAACCTCATTTTCTCTAATTATAACCACAATAAACTCAATTCAGATCATCCTTCATTGATTATGGGCCGTGAATAAAACAATAACCCTGAAACAAACGTCTGGAAATAAAACATTTCGCAAGACAAAACGTTATTGAATCGAAATTTGACTTCTAACCGGCACAAATTGAAATCCCTATGTAACCCTCACTTTTAATAATCGTATGACACATATGATAATGCATGATACAATGTGTATTCTATTTAAGAATGGTGTTTATTATTATGCACAAGTACTGATAATGTCATACATAAGTTTCGTAGAAAATGCCAAGCTAAAAAAAGTATCCCCTAGAAAAACCTCAATTTGTGAAAATGTCTACTAGGCTTGTGTTTTTAAGAATTGTATTCTTAAACTCAGCATACATTTTTACATTAGAAGAACCATCAAATCCCGCGTGCCAGAAAGTGTATGTACAATGCATACATTTAATATCTGTATATCATGTACTACCACAGCCAATGAATTAAATGCTCTATAAATGTAGTATACATTATTTGTTGTGTACAATATACATGAAGGTATAAACGGACACACTCGTATAGACGAATTGTACATATTAATTACCGTTTGTAATTAAGAAATAACCATAGTAATGTGTGTACATGTGCCTACAAAGCAGAGCTATGAGAAATGCACACTTAATTGACCGTTGTGACAGTAAATCCGCATTTTCTTGCTCATCTGTATGTAAAATTAAAATACTCAGGTCTCTATCTCAGTGCATCGAATAATCGCTAGACATAGATAGTAATAATATAAGTATGTGCACCACAAACGCCGCAGTCAAATTTAAAGATAGCATTCAATCTGTGACGAGTTTCATAACTTTCACAAAATAAATTGTGATTTGCGAAAACGCCATAACTCGGCTAGCTTTCCTGTAAGAACCTCATTTGGTGCCAAATTCCTCCATTATTAATCACAATATATTCAATTCGTATTATCCTTACTTGAATATGTGACATACATAGATTTGGATTTGGATCGTATTAATAAACGTTTCGCATGATCAAACGTTCTGGAATAGGCATTGGACGGACATAATTGTAATCCCTATGTGACCCTCACTCTTCGTTTGGCAATATGATAATGCATTACACAATTTGTATTCCTAAGAATGGTGTTTATTATATACACTACAGTGATATAACTACTTCGATAAACTGCATACGTATACATGTATTTCTGTTTTGTCGGAAATAATAAGTTAAACATTTGCGACCCTAGAAAACCCTCAAATTGTGAAATATCTGCTAGGTTTGTGTTTTTATGAAATGTATTTTTTGTATTCAGCAGTCATTTTGACATTGAGAACAACCAACAGAACTCGTGTGCTGGAAAGTGTAAATAACGTCAACCCAGTTGTGTGTATTACTATAATGTCATCGCACAAATCATATGCAAATTATGCTTATATTATACTGCATAGCCACGTGCATTAATGAGGACACATGTTTTATTAATTTGATGCATAATTTGCATATTCATGACTCGGCAATATACCCAATCAAATCACAATCGTGTTTATCATTATATAAATGCATATTCACATTTACGACTATGGAAATACATAACTTAATCTCCTATCATGCGACACTTTTATATTTGAGCATAGTGCTGATGAAACTATTATGCGACGCAGTATCTTATTAGCATAACAATACATTATGAGTTTATCACTGAATAAGTTCTTTTTGCAATAAAGTATAAATACACAAACACAGCATAACAGGTTCCAGACATTAAAATGCTATGAAAAGTACGCGCTTATGAATATTTGTATCCCCCGGACTCCGTCGGGGGATACTATGGATTTGACAGCGCGCCGCGTCCGCGTCCGCGTCCGCGTCCGCGTACGCGTCCGCGTACGCATACGCGTCCGCCTCAGACACTTCTTGTCCGGAGCATAACTCGAACACCCTTTGGAATATTTTCATGAAACTTCACACATGCATAGACCACGACCCGAAGGTGTGTCGCGCACAAGGATGACAACTCTTGCATAGCTAATTTTTGAGTTATCTCCCTTTTTTGTTTCTCGCACTGATTTCGTGTCCGGAGCATAACTCCACCACCCTTTCGAATATTTTCATGAAACTTCACACATGCATAGACCACGACCCAAAGGTGTGTCGCGCACAAGAATGACAACTCTTGCATAGCTAATTTTTCAGTTATCTCCCTTTTTTGTTTCGCGCACTGATTGACCATAACTCGACCACCCTTTGGAATATTTTTATGAAACTTAACACATTCAATTAGACCACGAACCGAAGGTGTGTCGTGCACAAGAATGACAACTCTTGCATAGCTAATTTTTTAGTTATCTCCCTTTTTTGTTTTCGCTCACTGATTTCCTGTCCGGAGCATAACTCGACCACCCTTTGGAATATTTTCATGAAACTTCACACATGCATAGACCACGACCCGGAGGTGTGTCGCGCACAAGAATGACAACTCTTGCGTAGCTAATTTTTCAGTTATCTCCCTTTTTTATTTTGCGCACTCTAAAAACTGGACAATAATGCATGAAGACCTGTTTTCTCGTCTGCTCTGTACACCTTTTCTCGTGTGCTCTGTACACCTTACCTGTAGAGAGAACAATAGAAACTGGGAGAACCATGTGCTAGCATGGGCTAGCATGTGCAGATGTCCAGTGCTTGACCAGGTAATTTATACAGGTAAATTACTACATTGGGTACTGTGTTGAAAATATTGTGGCATTATGTGGACCTGTGCATATATGTAGATAAATATAGGACTATTAAAAAAAAATCTGGTCTCCAATAGCAAGCATTATTATTTTTAAACTTTTTTTTTTAATTTTTTTTTTTTTTAAATTTTTTTTTTTCAAATTATTTTTCAATTTGACTGAAAAAAAAATCTGGGCTCCAGTAGCAAGCATTATTATTTTTAAACTTTTTTTTTCCATTTTTTTTTTTTATTTTTTTTTTCTTTTTTTTTTTTCATTTTTTTTTTTAAATTATTTTTCAATTTTTGTCCAGTAGCATAAGGTCGTAAGTGCTATATACAGACTATTCACCTGTGCATGTGCTAGCATGTGCAACTGACCACTGACCACTTACAGGTAATTTATACAGGTAAATGATTATATTACATTTCCGTAAACTGTGTTGAAAATATTGTGGCATTATGTGGACCTGTGCAGATATATGTAGATAAATATAGGACTATTAAAAACAATTCTGGGCTCCAGTAGCAAGCATTATTATTTTTAATTTTTAAACTTTTTTTCCATTTTTTTTTTTCATTTTTTTTTTCAAATTATTTTTCAATTTTTGTCTAGTAGCATAAGGTCGTAAGTGCTATATACAGACTATTATCATACAATAAAACAATTATTGACTAGTGAGCCATAGAATATAATCTGATATTCTATGGTTCACTAGTCAATAATTGTATAATATGTTCGGGCCAGTGAAAATTGCTTTCGGGCCCAGGCTCGAGGTCAAGGCGGGACAAGGCGAGGCATCTGATTCCGCGGAATTCTTGTTTACTTATCTCCCTTTGTTGTTTCGTGCTCTGATTTTGTATCCAGAGCATAACTCGAACACGCATATACGCATTGCTCTAATGGTCCTCTACCGCCCTGTGCCAAATCCACGTTCGTTCTGCCCCCGTCAAGCCCAGGGTCAAGGTCACATACTTAGTGCTTCAAAAACTTTAACGCTCAGGTAAATATCTTATAATTTTTATTTCCATTCACGGATCAACTTCATATTTCATATACGCGTTGCTCTAATGGTCGTCTACCGCCCTGTGCCAAATCCACGTTCGTCCTGCCCCCGCGAAGCCCAGGGTTAAAGTCACATACTTAGTGCTTCAAAAACTTTAACGCTCGGGTAAATATCTTATAATTTCTGTTTTCTTTCATGGATCATCTTCATATTTAATATATGCATTGCTCTAATGGTCCTCTACCGCCCTGTGCCAAATCCACGTTCGTCCTGCCCCCGCCAATCCCAGGGTCAAGGTCACATACTTGGTGCTTCAAAAACTTTAATGCTCAGGTAAATATCTTATAATTTTTCTTTCCATTCACGGATCAACTTCATATTTCATATATGCGTTGCTCTAATGGTCCTCTACCGCCCTGTGCCAAATCCACGTTCGTCCCGCCCCCGCCAAGCCCAGGGTTAACATTATATACTTAGTGCTTCAAAAACTTTAACGCTCAGGTAAATATCTTATAATTTCTGTTTTCTTTCACGGATCAGCTTCATATTTCATATATGCATTGCTCTAATGGTCCTCTACCGCCCTGTGCCAAATCCACGTTCGTCCCGCCCCCGCCAAGCCCAGGGTTAACATCATATACTTAGTGCTTCAAAAACTTTAACGCTCAGGTAAATATCTTATAATTTCTGTTTTTCTTTCACGGATCAGCTTCATATTTCATATATGCATGCTCTAATGGTCCTCTACCAGCCCTGTGCCAAATCCACGTTTGTCCTGCCCCCGCCAAGCCCAGGGTCAAGGTCACATACTTGGTGCTTCAAAAACTTTAACGCTCAGGTAAAAGAAAATTTTGACTTGCAATTTGGCCTCATTTATTATCAAAGCGATATGTGGGACATCCGTGTTCTATGAACACATTTTCTAGTTTATTAAACTTCACACATGCATAGAAGACGACCCAAAGGTGTGTCTCACGTAAGAATTACAACTCTTGCGTCGTTAATTTCTTAGTTATCTCCCTTTGTTGTTTTGTGCACTGATTTCGTGTCTGGAGCATAACTCGAACACCCTTTTGAATATTTTCATGAAACTTCACACATGCATAGACCACGACCCTAAAGGTGTGTCCCGCAAGAATGACAACTCTTGCATCACTAATTCTTTAGTTATCTCTCTTTGTTTTTCCGTCACTGATTTTATCTCCGGAGCATAACTCGAACACCCTTTTTTCAAACTACTTGTGTATCTGGGGAGGGGGATACACATGCGCTTGTCGACAAGCGTCCATTTCTAGTTTTAAAAGCGATGTGTGCAAATAAGCATAAATTTTATTATTCTAATGCTTAATTTGCATATTCATCACTCGGGGATGCATTCAATCAAATTGAAAATATATTTATCATGATCATTGACCATGCAAACATATATCTAGACATATTACAAACATTCGTATCATAATTTGTAGCAGGCGTATTTACAAAATGAAAATTTCCAAACATGGTGGCTTATATTACCAATTTGCATAAAATACTAAAAATAATGGCCTGAGATGATTATTTCACATGTCAATCATGTTTAATTTAATTAATATATCCCGGGAACCAATAAGACCAATGATTCGCATTTGTTATGCGTGTGGTGAATGGTGTGTTCTTTTTGAACCAGTAGTCGATATGGGTAAAAAGTGATAAACTCATTTTGTGGATCCCTATGCAACCCTCAACTTGGTAAACATTTTAAAAAATCACAAGAATGTCATATTGTATGTCTATGTCAAACAATGGTGTTATTAATTTTGAAAAAATGACACATCATGTCTGAAATCAACGTGTGTTTCTCTTGTACGGATAATGACTAAAAATGGGGGTCCCCTAAAAGACCCTCGATTTGTGAAAATACTACCAGGTTTGTATTTTTAAGAAATGTATTTTTGCACTCAGCAGACATTTTACATTGGAAACCACCATCAGAACCCGTGTGCCAAAAAGTGTAAATAATGTTGAACCAGCTCTGGAACTACTAGGATATGATGGCTTCTTACATAGTAACATAAATAGACACACCACACTGATTAGACACTGTGATATTTCTTTAAATGACGTCAACATTTCGTCAACATTCGACGTCGTTTACTCGAACTACCGTAATTTTTTGAAAATATATTTTTTCTTCATGAAATATCGTACATGTTCTTAGGTACAACATCGCGTAGCGTATCTCATATGAGGAATAATTAGCCTATAACCATGTCACGTAATATTCATACACTTTTCTACTATTTCATACATGTACGAATGTCATTACAAAATATCAGAATCATACGGAGCCCCGCAGGGACATGGATTTTTGTTTGTATTAATTCGTTCCCACGATTTAACAATTCGTTCCCTCGAATTAACAATTCGGTCCCACGATATAACAATTCGTTCCCTCAAATTAACAATTCGTTCCCACGAAATTACAATTCGTTCCCTCAATTTAATAATTCGTTCCCTCGAATTAATAATTCGTTCTACCAATGTAGATCTGAGTACTCAATCAGTTGACGCCGTTCCTATAGAGACGATGCCTCACGGTGGCCATGGATATATTTCAGCGCCAGACACCAATGTAGACTTGAGTACTCAATCAGCTGACACCGTTCCTATAGAGACGATGCCTCACGGTAGCCATGGAGATATTTCTGAGCCAGACACCAATGTCGATCTGAGTACTCAATCAACTGACGCAGTTCCTATAGAGATGATACCTCACGGTAGACATGGAGATATTTCTGAGCCAGACACCAATGTAGACCTGAGTACTCAATCAACGGACGCCGTTCCTATAGAGATGATGCCTCACGGTGGCCAAGTAGATATTTCTGCGACTGACACCAATGTAGATCTAAGTACTCAATCAACTGACGCCGTTCCTAAAGAGACGATGCCTCACGGTGTCCATGGATATAGATATGCGTGAGTAACAAAATTAGTCCATATTATACGACATACATGGTGAAATCCGTATATTCAAATGACTCCAGCTCCAAATAATTTACAAGATTCCGATCATGTTGATTGGTTTATTGGTCGCCAGTGGCCACATCCGGGTACATGGCACCACGAGTTCATACATTAATCGTGCCAGAAGATTTGGCATTTGGACATTTTGAATCAAATTCAAATGTAAAATAAAACACAGTATTGCGAAGATATTATATACATGTTTTCACTTTCCACTTGATTTGGTCTTGTCACTAAAGATCGCGGACTATCTCTTCATGCATGCGAACGAACCGCACTCTAAGTAATGCTTATGACACGCTACGTTCGTGGTATCATACTACTCTGCTTTATTTATGAAGGCCTATCCAGCGGCCTATCGATGTGACAAAAACGCAAGCAGTGAATATTCCGGCACGATATGACGATTGGGAATTCAGCAAATTCCTGTTAGACGTTGCAAGGGATATAGACTCCAATGGAGGATTGCAAGACATGAAAGATATGATCCTAGGTATGGGACCAGTCTTAAAATAGATTCTCTCACTTGGACAATCACGAGTACAGTCCCTTTGAACTACTTCCGGTGGCATCATCGGCGTTATTGGCTGATATGGTCGGTCTTACGTCACGTTGTTACTTTAAACAAAACAACTACGCCACATGTACGTTAACAAATTCGGCCAATTCTGACATCGAGTATTCTCTCGGAAGTTGTTCTAAGGGACTATACTCGCGACCTTTCAAGATCGGTAACCTATTGTTAATACTGGTCTAATTGGTAATGGTTCGCCCAGGGATCTAAATATGAACCTTCGACTGAAAAAGGTACATCGCAACATTGGCAACACTATATGATGACTTCTTACATAGTAACATAATTAAGACACGCCATGTGTTTTTGTACCTAAGAATATGTGCGACTTTTCATGAAATATATTTACAGACACTGTGATACTTCTGTAAATGACGTCAACATTTCGTCAACATTCGAGACGTCGTTTACTCAAACTATCGTAATTTTTTGTAAATATTTTTTTTCATGAAATATCGCACAAAAAAAGTCATGTTTTTAGGTACAACATCGCGTGGCGTGTCTCATATGAGGAATAATTGGCCTATAACCATGTCACGGTAATATTCATACACTTTTCTACTATTTATTAGTCCCGCCGTATGGTGCATATATGTGATACAATTGCGCACATCGTGCTACAAGCATGAAACTTGGCACAATGATACATCTTGATGTACTGAACATTTTAGGATGTAGACCCACCTGGAGAAAATCCAAAATGGCCGCCATTTTCAACATGGCCGCCATTCAATACATGCATTAGAAATAATATTCTTAATGTGCGAGATAAAATCGCGTGGTTCGTGATTCCAGCACATAACTTTCTATATATATGCATTAAGAGATAGGAAACATTTTGGAATTGAATCCACCCTAAAATAAAAAACAAAATGGCCGCCGTTTGTAAAATGGCCGCTATTGTATAGCCAATTTTGAGCCACAGGGCGGCCGGAAGCCGACGATTATTGGGGGGGGGGGCGAAGTTTGGCGACCCGAAGGGCCCTATCGTGCTAGTGGTCCGGGGGCTTGCACCCCCGGGAAAATTTTGAAATCTAAGTGGTATGAATGCCATTTCCTGCATTCTCAGCAAAGTTTGAAAAATATGTAAGACATTTTTGAAATCCAAGTGGTGTGAAACGCCATTTCCTGCATCCTCAAGAAGTCTGGAAAATGTATTAGAATAATTATATCATTTTCACATAATTATTGGGGGGGGGGCCCCCCCCCCCCCTCCCAACAAAATTATTGGGGGGGGGGCCACGGCCCCCCTTTGCCCCCCCCCCCCCGCTTCCGCCGCCCCTGAGCCCGTGTTAATTTAACAACGCTTATTCAACAACGCTATGATTTTAAAGCCGCAACGTGTATATGTTTACAGAAGCTGGCTGCATCAAACCACCTTTAAATCACAGCGTTGTTGGTATATGCTTAGCGAATTGGTGACATTTCATTAATCCATAAGTTGTTTCACATCTCAGTGCATACGTCCTGAGTTATAGAAACAATGTAATGTCAAAGTCATTGACAATGGCAGAGGTCGATCAAGCTACCAGTGTAGTTACTGTGACCACGGAGAGGAATGAAATGGTAGATGTTGATAAACATAGACCCCCAGCAAAATCCCGACATGTAGATTGGGAACAATGCATGTTGTGCCAGCAAACGACACACGAGGTTCTTGTTTGTCCTGCGGATACAACGCGAACAAATGTTGGAGCTGGCTATGAAACGTTAGCAAGTAATATCGAGCAGTTTAAAAGTATTCGATGTTTACCCATCGACATTGATGTGACCAGCTTATCACAACCGGATGGTCTACTGGCATCACTTACTCGACAGAGAGCCAAGTGGCACAAAACTTGTGCTAACAAATTCAGTAGTCTGAAGCTACAACGAGCGAAAAAGAGAAGATGCCCAGATGATGGATTTGCAGCTGGTGGTAGTATAGCAAAATTAACACGATCAAGTACTGGTGGAGCATCCGCTGAGAAAGAAACCTCGTGCTTTTTCTGTGGTGAAGGGTTAGAATCAGGCGGTCTTCGAAAAGCGTCCATGTTTCGTCTTCACAATCGGGTGAAGAAATGTGCGCGTATCTTAGACGACAGTTTGCTGTTAGGTAAACTAAGCACAGGAGACATGATGGCGCAAGACGCTGTATATCATGTCACATGTCTCCTTTCACTATACAGGAGAGCAAACAACGCAAGTACTGGTGACCAAGAAAGCAATGATAACCGTCTTCACGGCATCGCTTTTGCCGAGCTGGTGGCATACATTGAAGATGCTAGAGCAGAAAGCGGTGACACACCACTCGTGTTGAAACTAGCGGATATGTCCAAGCTGTATACAATGCGATTAAAACAGTTAGAACCTAATGTATCAATTAAGGTACAAACAACACGTCTCAAAAACAGACTTCTTGATCAGTTTTCCAGACATGGAGGCTCATAAGCACGGTCGCAACGTTTTGCTCGCATTTCAGGACGGGATTGGTATTGTCCTAAATGCATCACATGGCCAGGACTTTGATAATGACGCAGTCATTCTAGCGAAAGCAGCGTCAATTGTTCGCAGAGATATGTTTAATATGAAATCCACATTCAATGGATCGTTCAATTGTAACAGTCAACTGGAATCAGTTCCATTGTCACTGTCAGCATTGGTTGGGATGATCATGGACGGGCCGAATATCAAAACCCGGTCTAGCAACGAATGCGCCTCACAAGCAACTCTTTCTACAGCACAATTGTTGTACTTTAACAGCACAATACGCCGACGCGAAGGTTCTTCTTCAAAATATCACAGCAAATCACGAGAACCACCTCTTCCTATATACACAGGTCTCCTTGTACACGCAGAAACAAGAAAACGTGGACTTGTAGACAAGCTATATGATCTAGGATTGTCCATTTCTTATGACAGAGTACTATCCATATCCACAGACATGGGAACTGCAGTATGCGATCAATTTCAGAAGGATAATGTTGTGTGCCCACCCAAACTTCGCAAAGGTATTTTCACTACAAGTGCAGTTGATAATATTGACTACAACCCATCATCAACTACAGCACAAGGGTCTTTCCATGGAACAGGGATATCACTATTTCAACATCCTACAATTGACTGCCCTGGAGAATGCAGAGACGTGGTCGTCCTTCGTCCGTCTGAGACAGCAACACAAATGACTATATCGGCATTGCCTGAGTCATACACAAGTGTGCCACCCGTTATCTTACGGGAAAAGGAACCGACAGTACCCGCCGCCAGTGGAGCGCTCAGAAGAAGTGAGTATCCAGTCCTATCACAAAATATGACACATCAGTTTCAGTGGCTCGAGCATACAAAAGAAGTATGCCAAGCTGTAACACATGAAGAACAAGACATGGAAATGACATGGGCAGCTTACCATGCATCAAAACAAGCAACAGCTGACCTATTGGCAGATGTGCCGATAAACATTAGTGCGTTGCTTCCTCTCTTCCAGGAAGAGGCGAAATCGCCTGCAATGATACGGCATGCGATGAATGTTATACACAAAGCCGTACAGTTCCTAAATCCAGGCCAAACACCTGTCATTGCATGTGACCAGCCCCTCTATGCTGTCGCCAAATTAATACAATGGAATTGGCCAGACACACATGGAGAAGACAAGTTTGTGATAATGTTCGGAGGTCTTCACATCGAAATGGCAGCACTGAAGACATTAGGAGATTGGTTACACGACAGTGGATGGACGACAGCTATTTCAGACGCCAACATTGCGTCATCTGGCTCAGCCGAGTCATTTATCAAAGCTGCCCACGTGACACGGACCCGACACGCGCATCAAGTGACAGCCAGTAGTCTGTACATATTGATGCACAGCGCATTCTCACAGTATTTGAATAGTGTGGAAGATGGTGAAGATGCGTTGTCATTCGATGAGTGGCGGGCAGTCAGTGGCTCAAATAGTCCCCAGTTCATGTATTAGTCGATTACACTGGACTTTGAGTTGACAGTGTTGGCATTCGTTCAATCTATTCGCCAGGCAAACTTTGACTTGTACAAAGAATCGTTAGCCAAACTCATACCCTGGTTCTTTGCTCTGAATCACACACACTACTCTCGTTGGCTACCCGTACACCTTCGCGATATGCTCGCACTTTCTCACACTCACCCAAATGTCGCAGCAGAGTTTGAAGCCGGACACTTTGTAGTGCGTAAAACCCACAGCCTATTCTCGGCAATAGCCATTGACCATGCGCACGAGCAAAACAATAAATGTGTCAAGGGTGACGGAGGAGTTATAGGCCTGACAGAAAGTTCTGCAGAGCTTCTGCGGTGGATGGTAACAGGTCCTGAAGTTGCCAGAGCTATTGGAGAGTTTGAAGCAACACTGATAGATAACACGCGCAAAGGCAGCAACACAGCTAATGTGCGTCATCACGAACAAGTGAAAAGTGTCCAGACGACCTTTCAAAAACAAGTACTTGCACTTTGTGGAGTCATTGAAAAAATGGGCAATCCATTCATGGATGGAAGTGGGGATCTATTAGTTTTAGACACGAGAGACATAGTCAGTAATGATGTAATAAGCACTGTCGAGAAGATCCAAGAGGCAGGGAAAGAACAGTTTGTACACTTTGTTGACAATAGACTAGGAACACGAACGGTGTCCCTCTTTCAACCAGTCAGACGAAACAAATTCCCCTTGTTTGGTTCTATACCATCAAGGACAGTGTCACACGAGAAGCAGCAAATTGTGTCTTTGAAAAAGAACTGTGCATTGTTCTCTCAACTGTACGTTTCGTGTCAGGTTCGAGGCGGAGATCTTGATGAGTTTTTTTGTCATGAAAATCAGGGATATCCACCGGCTCTCTCACAATTTGGACAAATACGCACTGGGACAAAGTCTGATCTTGTGCACTGTTTGGAAAAACTTTTTGATGTTCAAGAGAGTGCACCTGATGTTGAAGCATTACTCCTAGATGGTGCTGCCATTGTCCATATAGTGAAGCTTGGGGCATCGAAGACTTTCCATGCTTATGCACATGATGTCTTCATGAAGTATATCAAGTCACAACACAAGCATGTCGACAGGATTGACATAGTCTGGGACAGATATGTTCCAGACAGTCTGAAAGCAGCCGAACGCACTAGACGAGGCACAGGCACAAGGCGTCGTGTTTTGCCAGACAGCAATGTACCAAGCAACTGGGAATCTTTTCTGAAGTCGGACGAAAATAAGACCGAGCTGTTCAACTACCTGTCCGAAGTTGCCACGACTGAGGACCACGACGGAAAAGAATTAATATCCACATTCAGCGATACCGTCCTGTGTAGCAGAGACAGAGACGTCACAGAATTGTCACCATGTACACACGAAGAAGCGGATACGCGACTTCTAGTACACGCAGCTGAATGCGGACGACATGGATTCAGCCGGCTGATGATTCGAACTGTCGACACAGATGTCGTAGTTATATGTGTAGGTCTTTTTCGAGAGTTGAACGTCGCTGAACTCTGGATTGCATTTGGAGTTGGCAAACACTTTCGTTACATTCCTATCCATGCCATTGCGGATGCATTGGGTTCGAACAAATGCAGAGCTCTTCCAGTATTCCACGCGCTCACTGGGTGTGACCAAACGTCCTCCTTTGCTGGACGAGGGAAGACTACTGCATGGAAGACATGGATGAGTGATGATGGTGTGACCGACTCGTTCGTCGCGCTGAGTACCACACCAACTGGTGCCACGGTCAAGGAGAAGATGCCGTTCATTGAGAGGTTTGTTGTTGTCATGTATGACAGGACAAGTACATGTCAGACAGCGAATGAGGCACGCAAAGACTTGTTCACCAGGAAAGGGAGGCCTATTGATGCTCTTCCACCAACTTCCGCCGCCCTTTTTGAGCATACCAAACGAGTGGCCTATCAAGCGGGTCACTGTTGGGGACAGTCATTAACTCCACGTCCAGTCATTCCGTCACCATGTGACTGGGGATGGAATAAATCTACGGCCCAAACATGGGAACCAATATGGACCACCCATACCCGAAGCGTCGAAGGTCTGTCAGCAGCTCATCAGGTGTGGATGTCAATCGGTGAGGGGATGTGCTGGTCGTTGTAAATGTGTCAAAGCATGTATGCAATGCACTGCATTGTGTAAGTGTGGCGGCGATTGCGAACGTGACTAGTCATACAAATAGCAATAATGATATCCACATGACAAACAAAGACAGCGTCATGCGATTTTGCAGACCGCTGAACACCACTACCAGACAAATGGTGTTATCCCGTCCGTTCATCTGTGTCATAGGATGTGCCCAAATAGGCACAGTAAATGGGGCACATACACAATGGAAAGTCAAACGTGTACACCTGTCAGAATGAGAGTAATGCTCAACGACCAACAATGATAGGAAAATAATAACAGCATTGATGGAATGCTTGTAGAATACAATACTTGTTATCGAGACGATAACTGAATACAGAGATCCGCTATATTTACCTAGTATGACCATCACAGATAAACAATAGACCACAAGTAGTGCCATAACCCTTGGCAGAAACACATCACAATACATAATTACCTGAAGCATAGTAAATAGTGGACATAGCATTTACAGTTCGTGTCATTTAGAAATTGGAATTCGATGCCCTTCTATAAATGGCAGCCATCTTGATTTATATGAATATTTACTCATGAAGCAATAACAGTACATTAGCTTACTGTCATAAATGAAAGATTTTCAAATATTTTACGACAATTATGTTGAAGAACGCATGTATTGCTATTTTACCTCGAATTTGGCGGCTATTTTGAAAACTAGTCACTATGTTGACATTTATCAAAAAAATATAATTTACACTTTGTTCTATACCTCTTATTATCCCATATGTGAAATGTTCAAGAACATGATCGACAAATTGGCTTGATAAAATAATTTTTAAAAATTACTGTATAATTTATGGCGGCCATCTTGAAAATGGCCACCATCTTGATTTTTTCAAGTGGGTCTACATCCAAAAAAAATCGGTTTATATATTTCTATAACTGTGCCAAGTTTCATGCTTGTAGCAAAATGTGCTCAATTGTTTCACGGATCTGCCCCACTATATACCCCCCGCAACGAGTTGTGGGGGGAGGGTATACTGGAGTCAGGTTGTCCGTCCGTCCGTCCGTCCGTCCGTCCGTCCGGGCACACGAATTGGCAGTTACGTGACTATGTCACATAGGGATGGACTTGTTAAAGGTTAGGGTTAGTAACATAACTAATAGAAAAAACTAACGAATAATTTATTTATGTGACACTTATTCCGTTTATGTGACACCTTTTTAAAGAACAAATGGTCACATAAGTATCCATTCGCGAGAACGTCCGTCCGTCCGTCCGTCCGTCCGTCCGGGCACACGAATTGGCAGTTACGTGACTATGTCACATAGGGATGGACTTGTTAAAGGTTAGGGTTAGTAACATAACTAATAGAAAAAACTAACGAATAATTTATTTATGTGACACTTATTCCGTTTATGTGACACCTTTTTAAAGAACAAATGGTCACATAAGTATCCATTCGCGAGAACGTCCGTCCGTCCGTCCGTCCGTCCGTCCGTCCGTCCGTCCGTCCGTCCGTCCGTCCGTCCGTCCGGAAAAAACTAACGAATAATTTATTTATGTGACACTTATTCCGTTTATGTGACACCTTTTTAAAGAACAAATGGTCACATAAGTATCCATTCGCGAGAACGTCCGTCCGTACCGTCCGTCCGTCCGTCCGTCCGTCCGTCCGTCCGTCCGTCCGTCCGTCCGTGCGTCCGTGCGTGCGTCCGTGCGTCCGCGTAAACTTAACATCAGAGAAATATTGTTATAGCTTCTATTTCCTTCATCTAAAAGCTTGATATTTCACACATGCATTCCTGTAAGGCTCTACTACCATGCTGTGACAAATCTACGACCGTCCAACTCCCGCAGATCCCAAGGTCAAGGTCAAATACTTAGTCGTAAGGGCCTTGTTCTCAGCAGGGTGCCCATATTACACAATAGTTATTGAACAGTGGCAGGAAATTGTTTAATATTGTTTATCTTATGATCACTGAAAATGAAAATGGAGCATACACGTGATAAATATGGTTCTATAATACCAACACCAAATATTATCAAATCACCAATAGGCCAACACCCGCGCTCGCTGCGACCGCAGTCAATCTATCAGAGGCAACAGCCTGTCATTGGTTGAAGATCCAATTACCTTACAAGTCGCAGCAACAGCGTGGACCCATGTCAGCCCGCTCATCCGAGCGGTCTGCTCAGGGCGTACACTGTTCGTTTTCAGCTAATGTTGTAGCAATAATCACACCAGCAAGGCGAGTACATGCAAATCGTACTGTGTGAGGTACAACAAACAAAATATATCTCCAATTATTGTCAATTAACGCAATTGTCGTAAGGTCTCTTATCTCAGCCGGCGGCCCATCAACTGTCAAGGAGAAGAATTCACATAAGCTTTTACGAAGCTTGTTTTCTAATCCTTTTATCACTTGTCTTGTATATATGTAACCTGCTATATATGAAATAAAATATTGTTTAAACTAAATACTTAGTCCGTAAACTTAACATCAGAGAAATTTTGTTATAACTTCTATTTCCTTCATCTAAAATGCTTAATATTTAACACATGCATTCCTGTAAGGCTCTACTACCATGCTGTGCCAAATCCACGACCGTCCAACCCCCGCAGATCCCAAGGTCAAGGTCAAATACTTAGTCTCTTTACAAAACTTAACATCAGAGAAATATTGTTATAACTTCTATTTCCTTCATCTAAAATGCTTAATATTTCACACATGCATTCCTGTAAGACTCTACTACCATGCTGTGCCAAATCTACGACCATCCAACCCCCGCTAATACCAAGGTCAAGGTCAAATACTTAGTCTCTTTACAAAACTTAACATCAGAGAAATAAGTTATAACTTCTATTTCCTTCATTGAAAATTCTTATTATTTCACTTGTGCATTCCTCTAAGGTTGTACTATCATGCTGTGACAAATCTACGACTGTCCAACCCCCGCTGATCCCAAGGTCAAGGTCACATACTTAGTCTCTTTACAAAACTTAACATCAGAGAAATATGTTATAACTTCTATTTCTTTCATTGAAAATTCTTAATATTTCATATGCTGTGACAAATCCCCGCTGATCTCGAGGTCAACGTCACATACATACCGTATACCTCCAAATTTTTACTGGCTAATAAACGCCCCCCCCCCCCCCCCCTTTTGTAAAATGTAACGCCTCCGGGGGCGTTAATTCGAGGTTATACGGTAGTCTCTTTACAAAACATAACATCAGAGAAATCGGTTATAACTTATATTTCCTTGCTCGGATCTGCTTCACATTTCACACACTCATTTGCTCCAATGGACCTCTACCACCCTGTGACAAATTCACGTTCATGCCGCTCGCGCTAATCCCAGAGTCAAGGTCACAAGCCCACACACTTGGAATTTTTTACATATTTTAGGGGTACCTGGGCCCACGCGGGGGGTATTCCGTAAGCCTCGCTTACTGACCAATCTAGTTCATACATGTACGAATGTCATTACAAAATGGCAGAATCATACGGAGCCCCGCAGGGATATGGATTTTTTTTTATTAATTCGTTCCCACGAATTTCGTGGGAATTAATTGATAAAACAAACATTATACGTCCCTGCCGGGTTCCCTAGAATCATCACAGATGATCCACAGAACAGTAGTGTGGAATTTCTATGTTTGAAGTTTTATATCTAATTGTATCATTATATGGAGAATAGTAGGTAAGTGCCGTGAATGGGAAACAGTATCTGGCAAGTCTTAGGAAACGGAATGGTCGAGGCTCTGCCGAGCCCATCCCGTTTCCGTGACGCTTCAGCTATTTTTCCACATTCATGGCACTACCTACTATTCTATTTATCCCGTCAAAACTACAAATAGCTTTAAAATGCCAAACAAAATTAACCCCAGCCGCATCCTCAAAATCGGATAATCGAACCGCACATATTCATACGCAGTGATTAGGTCGCATTGACAGGATATCAAAACTGTTTCACGGCACCGTGCTTCACGGTACATACGCACTGTGTTGACGGGATAAACATGTATACATTCAAAATGCATTCAGAATCACCGGCTAATCTCCAAAACTGTAATGTGTAATTTCTGCGGTTAACATTTTTATTTCATATTATCAAAATGTTTTCAGAATAATTATTCAAAATGTATTTGGAATCACGGGTTAATCAACAATACGGTATTGTGTAGGACGATTCTGTTTCATTTTATCGTTATATAGTATTCAAAATGTGTTCAGAAACACCAGCTGACCTTCAGAACGATAGTGTGTAATTTCTGTGTTATACAGTTTTATTTAATGTTATAAAGTTATATAATTTTACTTTATATTTTACAGGTGATGGAGGTATTGGGTTGAACATTTTGGAAAAGACGAAAGCAGCCGGTGAATTATTCGATGTCCTGAGACAGCGGACGTACATTAACAGATACAACGCTTTACACTTACAAGCTCTCATACGACTACTAAAGAGACCAAAACTCGATCAACTTGCTATTGAGTTTTCTCGTACAATGGCAAATGTCGTTTATTTTTTTCCTGCGTCTGGGGAACCACGTGAGTATGCGATATTGTTCTCAAGAATTGTGTATACTCCGAACGATGATATTGTTTTTAATCCACAAAGAAAATGCTGATGTCTTTTACACAGCTACGAGTATCATGTTCCCTTCATGATTTTTAAGGACATGACTATGATCAATTTAGGTGATACCATGTGATCTGGAGTAACCAATTGAACGCGCGCCAGTTCTCCATACAGGCACTGGGTCTCAGATATGCGTAAACAATATGAAATGTATATAGTACTGAACAATAATATAGTTATTGTTCGTGATTTTACACAGTCATATTGCCTGTCAGAATCTATATTGACCCGAGGCGCCGCCGAGGGGGAATATAGCTTCAAACGGGCAATATGTAATAGTTATAGATCACAGATGGAATTTTTAATAAATATATTTTGTGACGAAATGGTGGTTTCATACCTGATCAAGTCGACTCGTCCCAATGTTCGCCCCAAATTCCACCAATTATCCACTTATGAACAAAGAAGCTAATGGACTAATGTATATCGGTTTATACTGAAGTCAGATTGTCTGCCATCCATAGAATTAAATGTGTTTTAGTCGCCTAAGTTCACAAAAATAGGTGATATTATTGATCATTGTCAATCAGCATGTTTATAAACAAAATCCGAATCTCACAGATGCTTATAAAACTTAGAGCAAGTACTCGGCAGCTATCGGCAATGATCGGGACATGTCGAAACGTCACATGGTACTGAGAAGGTGTCACGTGACATATGACTATATAAACCTCTGTCAGCAGCGGAAAATATAGAAGGAAGCAACACTAATACCTATGCTAAAACCAAACGAAGACGCCACAAGCGAGGTAGCCTACCGGCCTATATCTCTAACGGCAGCGCTGTGCAAAATAATGGAAACAATGGTCGCAAACAGACTAAAATACCATATTGAATCTAACAATGCAATCAGCAACACACAATCGGGCTTCCGAAATAACAGATCGACACTGGACCAACTTGCCCGTCTAGAAACAACAATAAAAACAGCATTTATGTCAAAACAATCGGTAGTCGCCGTATTTCTTGATCTGGAGAAAGCTTTTGACCTAATGTGGACAAAAGGTGTAATATCACAACTACAGTCAAAATGTATAACTAACATAATGCTTAAATGGATGGACAACTTCCTAACCAATATAAAAAATAGAGTACGACTAGGCCAATCACACTCTGAATACCAAACAGTAGAAAATAGAAGTCCTCAAGGGAGTGTCCTCAGCTCTATCCTATTCAATATAATAATAGATACACTATATGACGAACTAACATCCAATAACCCAGCCCTACTACTATCTCAATTTTCAATCTGGCATGTACATAAACAAATTAGTAACTCAATAGAACGCTTACAAGAAGGCCTAAATACCATAACGGCCTGGCAAAAGAAATGGGGTTTTAAAATATCACCGCTGAAAACCGAGGCAGTCATTTTCAGCAACTCAGCTGTCTACCATAAGGATATAAACACATATAAATACCCACGGGAAAACAGAATAATCCCACAATTAACTGTTAACAATACCTCCATACCATACACACCATCAGCCGAATTCCTAGGGATGACCCTCGACTACAAACTGACATGGATACCTCATATAACACATCTGCTCAACAGATGCAAAAAAAGATATAAACCTACTAAATCTAGTGTCCGGCACATCTCATGGAGCAGACAAAAAAACACTACTGCTACTATACAAGGCTCTCATACTATCAAAACTTGACTATGGTTCATTCCTATACCAAAGTTGCAACCTAAATCAGCTAGAAAAACTAGAAATTATACAAAACCAAGCCTTGCGCATATCAACAGGAGCATATAGAAGTATCAGAATAGCGGCACTGCAAGTAGAAACTGTAGTACCACCGCTAGCATTCCGAAGAGAAAGTAATACCCTAAAATATTGGGCCCGCTCCAAGCCACATGGAGATACATTACCCATAAATAACTACTAAAACCAGGTATATACCACAGGAGACAGATCGCTCGAAATAGAATGAAACAAGCCAATGCAGTAAAAAAGATAGCAAGCTTGCAAGTTCCATACATAGTCACAGCTTACTCCCCAATAGGCCCAGGCAAAAACACTTGCTATGCAATGACAGTCGATGCGCTATCCGAACAATATAATATATCCAATATTGAAATTCAACCATTCATATATCATATCCCATATTACCCCCATGAAATAGAATGCAAATCAACCCTTAAGGACATACATAATAGCAGATAAAACAATAAACCCAGCTGAAAATAGAGAAATAGCAACAAACCTTATCAACAGCAGATACAACGACCACCTACAAATATATACAGATGGCAACAAAAGCCCAGAAGATGGACGCACAGCCTGCGCATTTGTAGTACCAGCCGAAGAAGATACAGAGATGTATAAGCTTAACGACAATCTAACAGTATTTACATCAGAACTAATAGCCATAGAAAAAGCACTTAAGTGGAACCTTAAACAGGAGCAAAATCCAAACACGGTCATACTGACTGATTCGCTCAGTTCCATCCAAGCCTTAATTTCAGGTAAATCAAAAACCAGACCCGACAAGATACATATAATAAAACATCTAATAAGCCAAAATAGGACAATGGGCAAAACGATAAACGTAGAATGGGTACTATCTCACATAGGAATAGCAGGAAATAAACTAGCAGAAAAAGCTGCAGCAGATGCTCACGCGCTTGGCACCCCTGACAATACAAAACCGACACATGTAGAACTATACATAAAGATAACGCAAATACGTAAGGAACGGTGGCAGGAAACCTGGAACGCTATACCGCTATCAAACCTACTCCGAGGTAACTGCACTACACTCCCAACTAAATGCAAACAATATAGTATGGATCGAAGATCAGATGTGATACTAACAAGACTCAGATTAGGCCATAATGGGATAGGAGCCAATCACTTTATAAAGGAAAACGAACAAACCCATACATGTAGAGCATGCAATGACAGTGTTGAAATAGAAACACTAATGCACTATATATACCACTGTCCTGCGTTGACGGAACATAGAAACGAGCTAGCTACAGCAATGCAAACAATAAAATTACCAGACAGCATCTACGCATTGCTATTTCCGCCACCAGAACTGGAAGCAGAAACATACCAGGCCCTATTAAAATATATAAAAGATACTGAGTAACATATACATATATTAGCTACACTACATAAGATAGAATAATAATACATACTATACAATAAACCCAGCCAGACCCCCCGGTAGAATAAAATTATATAAGACTCAGCAGACACACCCTAGCGCAAGATGGGGAGTGAGCAAAGCAAGGGAATGTAACTGCGAGATCTAAGAGAGGTCAATTTGTAAACAGAAAACAGTCTAGCATATGTGCTCGCGAAAAATATATATTATGTTATATTGTAGCGACCAACCGCCAGGCTAATGTGTTGGTAAAGCAAATCGCATTATAAGTATAGGGTTGCTAAGGCGGGTGTACCTAACACGTCACACCGTTTGAGCCCAACTACTATATAATGGGAAATTCAAATACAAACCCGCATATTTGCTGGCGAAATAATAAATATTACGTCACATTGTAGCGACCAACAGCCGGGCTAATGTGTTGGCAAAGCAGATCTCATTATAAGTATAGGGTTGCTAAGACGTGTGTACCTAACACGTCACATCGTTTGAGCCCAACTACTATATAATGGGAAATGCAAAGAAAAAACCCGCATATTTGCTGGCGAAATAATAAATATTACGTCACATTGTAGCGACCAACAGCCGGGCTAATGTGTTGGCAAAGCAAATCTCATTATAAGTATAGGGTTGCTAAGGCGTGTCTACCTAACACGTCACATCGTTTGAGCCCAACTACTATATAATGGGAAATGCAAAGAAAAAATCCGCATATTTGCTGGCGAAATAATAAATATTACGTCACATTGTAGCGACCGACTGTTGGGCTAATGTGTTGGCAAAGCAAATATCATTATAAGTATAGGGTTGCTAAGGCGTGTGTACTTAATACGTCACACCATCTGAGCCCAAATACTATATAATGGGAAATGCTCAGAAAAAACGCATGTGTCCTCGCGAAATAATATATATTATGTGCATGCGCCATACCGCAACAGACTGAGCGGGATAATGTAAGCACAATAATGCAACAAGTTAAATTGTAGCGACGAGCCACCGGGCTCATGTGTTGATAAAGTAAATCTCATTATAAGTACAGGGTTGCTAAGGCGTGTGTACTTAATATGTCACACCATCTGAGTCCAACTATTATATAATGGGAAATGCAAAGAAACAACCGTATACACATGAGCTCGCGAACTAATATATATTATGTGCACGCGCGATTTCGCAACAGGTAACAATAAGGTAACAAGTAACATTGCAAAACATTGTAACCGGGCTAATGTGTTGGTAAAGCAAATCTCATTATTAGTACAGGGCTGCTAAGGCGTGTGTACTTAATACGTCACACCATTTGAGCCCAATTTCTATGTAATGGGAAATGCAAAGAAAAATCGCATATGTGCTCGCGAAATACCACAACCACTACAGTCTGAACGGGACATTTATAACGCAAATATTGTAGCAGACTAGGAAATCGCAACCATGCAATATCGACGGCAGGTCTCACAGTCCCGCGAGCATGTGAACAATATTGCCTCAACAACCATGTCCTCACAAAAAAATAGTATAATAAGGAGCATCAATGTTTAGATTAGACCTTGTTACTAATACAAACTTTTCTTGCAGCTTACATACATATATGTTATTGACAGCCTAAGTGTAAATAATACGCATGTTTGCCTAATAAATAGAAGCCACGAAGCGTGTCCGATAATTACAAGAACCGCAGGCACATAGCCCGGCTACACAGGGAACACAACAGCTGGCACAGTATAGATGGAAGACTAGACGACACAAACGAAAATCAAAAATAAAAACTTGTCACGGTATGCACATAATGACGGAAAAATAAGATACGGGATAGCCCAAATGCCCAAACCCCAAATAATAAAAGGAGTACACGACACAACAGCCCATATCCACAGTCCCATGGTTGAACATATAAATACAGGTATCAACGACCATAATCCATCCTCTCCATCACTATACTGCCAGCTGTCGAATGTTGCTTCTATTGCAGGTATAACAATAATGTAAATACTTCTTGCTAAATAAAGGCAAAAGCCCGCAACACCTAATCAAAAACAGGCAGACGGGATCAGTCTTTGCAGCCACAAAAATATGAACGACAACAGGGCCACGTCATTCGAACGCACCCACAGTATAGCCACCTAATAAAAATAGCAAACGCCACATCTGTCACGAATTGATCACACAGGTAGGATCTCAGGTGAGCTGATACGTGGGGGATATTGGTTGGCTTGGGGTATACTAGGCAAGACAATAGAAATATGGCATTGAGTGAGCAGTAGATAATTGGGCATTGTATTGTGACAGGTAAGTTGATGTGACCCATGTATATACAGTTACCAAGTTGGTCAGTTGGATGTGTGATTTTGACCCGGATAGTTGGTTCAGGACATTGAATGTGTAGTATTTGGAGTTTATTACGAAACTGTGTGCAGTGCTATAATGGAGCCAGATGCGGTTTATTATATAGCGGACATAGACGGGAAGTGAGATGTATATAGGTAAGTCAAGCCTCTTAATTACAGCTGTGACATGACGTGAAATGGATTGAGATGATTGTAATATGCAACAGGTGAGTAAAGGCGCATGCTGGTTTATATTGCAGACCAGTGGAGCCGAGACAAGTGACGACAATCAGCACCTTATCATATAGTCTACCATGGGTTACAGGTAATAGCCAGTAGCAGTACATGATAAAGTGTGAAATGGAGTGAAATATGTTTTAATGGTCATTTGTTCGCGTAATGTATCTGTACATGTATATACTATTGTTGGCAATCAATCTACTTTCAGATTGTAACCGAGATAATCCAACCTTTGAGAGTTTACTCCCAGAGGATATATACTTGTACAGCCAGGGATAACCCAGTTTGGACAAGACATAGAAACAACGTTCAATAATAACAATCTATCAGATAAACAATAGATGTAGAAGGGGACCAATTGATATGTGAAAATACATATATGACTGTGTCTGTGACCATAGGTTTAGTGATCTATTTGTGTCATATGTGATTAGGGGTATATTATTGATAACATACAAGTTTGATGTAGAATTGAAATGAATGCGATATTATCAGTACTTTGTATCCATGTTGTACATATTCTTACATGTATTCTCAGTTTATTCTGACTTCTGCTTTCTTTCTATACTCTCAAAGACAGGTCCAAGTAAACAAACTATAAACTTTGTCAACAAAAGTGCAATGTGTTGTTAATAATATGAGAACTCACAACGGACATTCCTCACAATGGTGGTAGCGGTTAACACATTATTTACTTGTTGTAGGTTTATGTTTACTATGATAGCAATATTGTGATTATAGAAAAAATAACTATAGGGGTGTGGTAAGATGTGCCATTTTGAGAATACAACTTGCTAGTAATGATAATGTTAGTACAGTCATATGTGTAATTGTAAGTGGGGGAAAAAATCATGGAAGATTGTCCTGACTGGGTGTCCATGGTCATTGAAAAGGGTGGGGCTATGTCAGAATGCATGGCTATGATGGACAAAATTGAACAAATGAAAATATCAGAAAATGAGAGAAAAGAACGTGCACAAACAAGAGACTATGAAAAAGCTAAGTTAGAATATTCAACAACAATGCGAGAATTAGATTTACGAGAAAAAGAGTTAGACAAAACCAGTAGGGGTACAACAGATACCAGAGGGTGTGCAACTGTTAAGGTAAGTGTCCCGAAATATATAGATGGTGAAGACATAGAAGTATTATTGCGTTCATTTGAACGACTGGCAAACATACACGTGTGGCCTAAATCAGACTGGCCAATCAGACTGATACCCCAGTTATCTGGAAAGGCACTGCAAGCATACGCACGTATGTCGGTGGCATCAAGCAAAGATTACTACCAAATTAAACATGCAATATTGCAGAGATTTGGACTAAACGCATGGGCTTACAGGGAAAAGCATAGGCATACAGTGCCAGAGAGAGGCGAGTCTTTCAGGGAATATGCAATACGAGTAGCGACATTACTAGAACATTGGGTAGAAAGCGAACACATTGGAGAAGATTATCATAAATTGTACGATTTGATATTGAGAGAACAATTGTTATTCAGTGCACCATTTGATCTACAAATACGGCTATGAGAAAGACAACCAGATACATCAGACGCATTAGTAGATATGGCAGAGGCATTTCAACTAGCTCACCAATACACAGGTATGAACAGGGGTAAAGTGAACCAAAGAGATAGTGGTCCAAATCGACAGGGTACAAATACCAGTAGTGCTATGGGAAGCACCACAGTACCAGGTATGTATGTTCCCCCACATCTTCGTGCAAATAACAAACAAAATGTGTCAGACGAAAATGATCGACCGTTTGTAAGACGGTGCTTCCAATGTAGAAGTCCAGACCACTTTATCCAGAACTGCCCCGAGAGAAAAGGTAAGGAAGATAGTTATTATAAAGGACAAAACAATGAAACCTGCCACGCAAATGCATTATTGCTATCTCCAAAGAAATCTAAATTTAAAGGTAGTATAGTTGATGTTCCAGTAATGTGTTCAGTAGTATATCGGGAGTCAAAATGATACCACCTACGGTGATATCAGTTTCCACCCCTATATACTACCCCCACCATCCCCGAAAAACTCAAAAATTGGTTAACGATGAAATTGTTTTGAGAAAATAATTTTGAATAGAAGGAGTCAAAATGATACCACCTCCAACCAAAAGTTGGTGGAGGTATTGAACGATAAAAAAGTCAAAATCATTAATGCAATTTCAATGTGCCCACGAGTGATAGTTTATATTCCAACACCCCATTTTTCTCCTCCAATATAGCTAATTTATTTCGCAGATCAGCAACTAATTCTACCAGCTCTAGTCTACCACGTTCACCTTTAGCCACCTGACAGCGCAGTTGCTTATGTCTACAAAGAGTTTGGGTACTAACGAATTTACAAGGGCATCTGGGGCATTGAAATTGCTGGGCGACACAAGGAAATTTTCTACGTCTCGATAGATGCCTTCGTAGATATTCTTTACACGTAAAAGTCTTACAACAAATCACACACTCTATTATATATGTATATGTATATGTTTATATTCAATTGGACATGAAAAAAACATGATGTAAATTGTTCACGTCCAATTGAACAGATAAATTTCATAGGTTATATACAGAAAATATGATAACGTCAGAAACTAGAGCAGAAATCGAAAGTTTGAGAAGAGAAGCCGAATCTCTAGGGATTACCTATAGTAAACGGTTGAGAGTTAGGGGGTTGACAAAGCTAATAAACGCCACAAAGTTTGAGGTTATGAAGCGGTTTACCCGCGCCCACAGACGAGGAGCCTTTCTTTAAAGACCTCTCACTAGCAGAGGAAGTTGTAACATAATTAAAAAAGGAAGTATTGCGGGGTTAAAGGCAAGTGTAATAAAACATTCAAGCACCAATTCCAGACGCACAGGTGACCCAATACCAAATAATAAGAAAAAATCTATCGTTCGCACGATAGTGGCAGAAGGTGAAGCAATATTGGGGGCTCACGATGAAACATTGGAAAAGGTAGAAAAGTGAAGACGGGTAGTTACATTATCCTTTCGTAAAAACATTAACATTAACGAGTCTGACTGCATGTCCGATAAACTCGCTCTTTATCTAACAACACATTTTTGTTTGAGATATTCATATTCTTACAAGCTAGAACATATGGAGGAAACTAAAAATGGAAAACCTATAACTATAATATTTCACAAAAATCTCGGTAGCGAACCACTATCATCAATGAAAACCGTTAAAAAATGGTTGTCAGATAAGGAGCAAACACGAATAATATCTGATAAAATAGACAGACCAAATACAAAGTGGAAGTTTGTAAGATGGGTAGAGGTTTTTGTAAAGCTAATACAGGGCAGTAGGGGATTAGATTTGGGACTACAATCCAAAGAAGCAGCAGGAGGAGAACTTCCAGAATGGTTGAAGAATAAAAAAGGTATGTATTCTTTAGATAAGTATAATGACGACCTTTGTCTGTTCAGGTGTCTAGCTATGCATATCACAAGTGCAAGGCCCGACAGATGCACAGACAAGGCGAAAGAACTTAGCAAGCAATATTTCGGTAGTAATGTGGTTTCACCAATTCCTTTTTCAGATCTGAAAAAGGTTGAAGAGTTTTTTAAAATCGGTATAGAAGTATATCAACCCACCGAATGTGGTGTATGGTGGTTGAAAAAGGTACCAGCGCACTATAAGGCAATAGGTAATAAACCAATGACAATAGGACTGTTTAATAATCACGCATTTCTGAAAAAAAAACTTAAAAACCTATCTAAAATTTACGCCTGCGATAATTGCAAACAGAAATTCACGAAAGCGAGCAATATGAAGAGACACGGACCAAAATGTATGAAAGGTGAGACAAAAGTAATATGTGATGGTAATTATTTAGAGTGCCCGCGTTCGTCGTTCGAGAAAGCGTTTTACACAAAAAGTTCTAACAGTTATGGGGCGATCGATTGGATGTACTCTGTGGAAAAGCAGGAGGGAATTCACATTCACCACGAACAGTGTGGACATGGGGGTGAAAGATGGATTTTAGGAGCTCTAGTAGATGGATACTGTCAAGAAAACAATACAGTATATCAATATCACGGCTATTACTGGCACGAGTGCGAGATTCATGCAAAGCATAGAAAAGAAGAACGCGCATCCAATATGAGAAGAGATACATTTATTAGAAGCAAAGAATTCAACCTAGTAGTTATGTGGGAATGATAATTTCAAAGAACGGGTAAAGACATAAAGATCGGTTGCGACACTACTCTTTATCCATATCAGATAGTATACGATTTTGAGGCATATCTCAACCCAGAATTTGAAACTCTCGGTAATAATCTAGAGTACGAAGCTGAGCACGTTCCGATAAGCGTTAGCATAGGAGATAATTTCTCAGGAACAATAACTCATATTTGTGATAAAGATCCCGCAAAACTTATAGAAACATTCGTAGAAGATTTGAAAGTCAGGGGAATAGCTATAAGAGAAGAAGTATGGTCAAGATATGGGTTTAATACAGAACATGTACGTACAAATCAAGTTACACAGATCGAGCAGTGGATAGAGCAAGTACCGGTTATAGGTTTTAACAGCAGTAAGTACGGTATAAACTTAATAAAGAAATATCTAGTAGGCGAACTGGCATCAACAAGAAAGAAAGTAATTGTCGGAAAACGGGCAAACGCAACAATATTTATATTTACTCCAGAGTTTAGTTTTCTTGATGTAATACTTTATCTAGGACCTGGTGTAAGTTACGATAGTTGGATAAAAGCCTACGACTGCAAAGGACAGAAATCTTCTTTCCTTACGAGTGGTTCGATTCTCCAGACAAACTGGATTACCCAGGACTGCCTGATATAGAGAATTGGTATTCCAAACTATCTGGGAAAATGTTAATAGATGAAACAGAATTAAGTAAATGTCGTAGAATTTTCGAAGAAAATAATATGAAAACTTTCAGAGATTGGTTGAAATATTATAGCGATTTAGATGTAGCACCGTTCCTAGAAGCAGTGGAAAAAATGTGTGAATTTTATAAACACAGAGGTGTGGATATTTTCAAAGATGCGGTAACACTACCTGGAGTAGCTATACAATATTTATTGAGAGGAACCATTAAAGAACAAAAATCTTCAAAGACGATTATACCGGAGGATGCTCTATATGCACCAAAAGAAGAAGCATACGAAATGATTAAAGACGCTCTAGTTGGCGGTCCATCAATAGTATTTACACGATATGCAGAAGCTGGTGTTTCAAATATTAGAGTGGGTCCCAAACCTTGCAAGGCTGTTTTGGGGTACGATGCAAACGCGTTATATTATTATAAGTCAAATAAAGTAATGCCGTGTGGGAGAGAAACTATACACCATATAGATACCCCACATAACCCTAAATTTAATAAAATGTTTTGTAAAAGAGTTTTATTTGGAGACTGGTTTGGGTTTGCTGAGGTGGATATAGAAGTTCCACACAACTTAAAAGATAAGTTTTCTGAAATGTCCCCAATATTTATAAACAGAGACGTAGAGGTTGATGAAGTTCCCGCACACAATTTAAAATATTTAAAAGATACTGGCCGAACAAGAGGAGATGGAAACAAATTGGTGGGATCTATGACCTTACTAAAGTATTGCTGTACGCGCCACTGTTGAAATGGTATTTAAAACACGGCCTAGAAATAACTGGAGTTCATCGTGTTATAGATTATATTAGTGGAAAACCATTCGAATGGTTCGCAAAAGAAGTTACAGCCGCAAGACGAACAGGCGATGTAGAACCAAATAAGAAACCAGTAGCCGACATAATGAAATTATTAGGAAACTCGTGTTGTGAAAAAATGATAGAGGCAACGGAGAGACATTTAAATACGACATATACACAAAACGAAACCTGTGTTGACAAAGCATTAAGATCTGCATTTTTTGACGATTTGGAAGAGATAAGAGATGCGTACGAAATATCTTCAAGAAAACCCAGGTGTGCAGTAAAGAGACCATTCCATTGTGGAATAGCGGTTTATCAACTAGCTAAATTGAGAATGTTGGAATTTTACTACGAATTTCTAGACAAATACGTAAAAAGAGAAGACTTTGAATTAATACAGATGGATACGGATAGTATGTATATAGGAGTTAGTGTAAAAACGATAGAGGAATTGATTAGACCTAACTTACTAGACGAGTTTGAAAAAGAAAAAAAGAAATGGTTGGCTTGGGATAAATGGAGCGAAAGAGAGCCCGGACTTTTCAAAATGGAATTTAGCAGAGATAGGGCGATAGCGTTATCTAGTAAGTGTTATTTTGTAGAAAAATTTAATTCCACTAATTTTGATAATTCTAAAGAATTAATTAATACAAACTCTGCGAAAGGAATGTCCAAGAGAACTAACAATGTAAATTGGGATAGATATAAACGAGTACTAAGTGAAACTACAGAAGATGGAAAACACATTATAGATGTAGCACAAAATAGAGGATTTAAAATGAAAGACGGCGTTATGAAAACGTACTATCAACAAAAATTAGGACTCTCGGCATACTACGATAAAAGACGCGTGTTACCAGACGGAATACATACATAACCTCTCTAATGATTTATTAATAAATCAATCTAAAGACTCTGATGATCCGGGGGTAGCTGGGTGTCAGAAGAAGCACCGCAAGAAGTTCTTCGCGAACAAAAGCGCGAGATGGACCACCATCCAAATAGTAGAGCACGGGCTCATCGGGTTTGGCAATAGATCTATCCAGATGATATACATTCAGAGACCACACGGGATCAGTCGCGCGGCGGCTGCCACCTTCGAGCTCTCCCGGTTGATAGAGTTACCGGACGTCAACATCCGATGGAAGCCGTTGTTCCGCTAAACCAACGGGTCGCCCGCGCGAGACGGCAGAGGGCCTGCTCGTCACCTTTTTAGACTTAATGGCATCTACAGGCTTCTTACCTATCAATCTGGTCACCTCTCTGTTCAGTGCGGAGACCACGGCGGGCAGTCTGGCCACCCACTCGGTCGATCGCGAATGAGGGTCTACAAGTTCTTTGGCATATTGGTGTCCGAACAGCCTCTCAGCCAGGATTCGATTGAACCGCTCCACGATCCCCTGGTCCCGGTGGATGTTGACGCGGCCGCGTCTGATAGAAAATTTGTGCTTAGACAATAGATGAGAGACCGCGCCCATGAACTCGCGGCCGGGATCGACCTGGAGAAGATTCGGCCATTTGAGAGGACTCCTCTTATATATTCGGGAAAGAGCATCGGCCACCTGCTTAGACTCTTTAGTGGCCAACGGCTCAGCCCCCTTATAACGACTCGCTACGTCAACGATTGTCAGTGCGTACTTGTACGTCTTGCGACCGACGCGATCTTGAGGGAGAAACAGGAGATCCGCTTGGTGAACTTGGTTCGGCACCGGCACGTCGAATTTCGGGCCGCGAGTCCCTTCCAGTAGCCGCGGGGGCTATAGTATATGTTCGCTAGCTTGCGCGCTAGGCGATCCGATAGTTTGGTATTAAGTTTGCACGTGTTCATCGTATGCGAAGTATTCTAATATATCGGACAATCTCCAACATGCCCTCGCCAGATCGTCCGGTAACTGCGTCGTTAATAATAAACCTTTGTTGGAAGTACAATCACGATTGGAGGTTAAGTTCAGAAGGAACTTGGGAAAATCTAATTCATCCCTCAAACCAATCGCGATTGGAGTTGAACTCGATTGGGAGGAATCTAACATCCGCTTTGCGAAAAGGGTGGCCGCTTTTTCGTCCTCGCGCCACGTCTCGAGAGAATCTCGGGCCAGACGAATCATACCCTTTGCGCCAGCTGTATGGTGTTTAAGGGCAGTGTAGCCTACATCGATCATAGCAAAATAAAGTTCATCAACTAACATCGTTCTATATATATATTTTTAAATTTTTTTTTTTAAATAATTATAAAATTAATTAATTTGAAATCTCGATTGAATATAGTAGCCGACGAGACCCACCACACCCATTCCCACGACGATGAACGCGATCTCGCGGTCTTTTTGGGGCTCTGACGGTACATAGAAATCTGAAAGTTGGGGCTCGCGATCCAGTGGCGCGAGACTTTTCTGTGGATATGCCAGCATGTACTCGCGGTTGGCTTCTTCAACGTTCTGGAAAGTTTGCACGGCGTGATTCTCGCGGCGAAGCTCTTCGTTGACCCAGTCCAGATGGGTGGTTCGTTTTTTCGACCATGCTTCCTTTGCGCTATTGAGTTGTTCTACAGCTAGATCGTGACGCTTGCGCGCTCCTCATCCACGTTCGAGCTACTCATTTTCGAGAATATAAAGTTGCTACCGCTGAACGCCAATGCGTTTACAAGCGCACCACCTATCATTATTCCGATCGAAGCCATTTATTACAATATATTAACAGGTAGAATTCCAACTTTAATTAGATAATCTCGGGTCCAAACTGCGGCCGCTACATCTAAGGTCGCGAGCCCTACGTCTCTCACAGTAAAGTCGAATTTGGGAGCGGACCCTCCTAGGGCCATCTTTGATAGTCGAGCATACCCGATACTGAAACCCGATATCACCACGGCGTGATAAAGCGCATTCACTATCATTTTACCATCTTGTTCAGCCATTGTTGATAATTATAATTATTGCATATAAAAGTGATTGCGATCAATGTTTAAATGGGGTGCATCCAATTGCGATTGGTGTTTCACAACTGTTTTTGGATGAATTGATGGGGGTTGTTTTTTCGATAAGGATTGGTGTAATAGGGGGTATTTCCACACGCACAGGGCACCAACAACTGCCAGACCACCACCAACAACCCAACTCCAATTCGTGAATTGGGGGTGTTGGGGTTCAATCGGATTCAACACTGTTGAGTGTGCTTCTAATTCGTGAATTGGGGGTGTTGTTGCAATTCTCGATTGCTCTGTCTTCAGATGTTTTGCTGTGTCCGTCCCCGATTGCAACGACTGTTAGGCCTCTCGAAGCTCGGCGATAATTTTATCTTGTTTAACTTTTCGGGCGGCGGCTGCCCACCGCCCAGTGCCTGTCTTTTTGGGTTTTTATGTTGTGCAACCGGATTCGTCCAATCTCGATTGGGTGTTGAGGGCTCCTCTGGAGCTGCAGCAATCCCCGATTGAACCCCCAACGTGCTCGGGTTCAAAAGTGTTGAAGTTGGAGATTGTGGTTTCGTCACTCTCGCAGGTGTGTCTTGTGTCATCATTTATAATATTAATATTAGAGCTTATAGTTCGTGGGCATATATGTCCAAATGACAGTGTTTACCCGTGGTCAACGCGGTTGTCAGCGGAGCTAAGTACATTCCAAACTTGTGATAAATTGAGAAACAGGCTGTTCTGTTCTAAGAGTGTGTCCTATAAAAGGGTCAGTCTCTAGATCACGAATCAATCCCGCGGTGTTTGGTATAGGGAGAAGTATACTAACGGCGGTTGCGTACAAATGAATAGCCGCTGATCCAAGAGTTTTTGTCATCTCCGCACCTAACCTGGATTCGTGTCGCGTATACATTTTATCAATCTCCGCATCTGACATCTTATCCACCTGACAAACTGAGAGACGCCTACCGAGATAATGCTCCGATTGTCCCCCAGCAACCAGCGCAGCTAGCCGCTCTCGTCGCGCCGCATTTTCATTTTCATTCGTATCGGCAGGCGTTGCACTCAACCAAATCGAAATTGGAGTTGATCCCGATTGCTCTGTCGGAGTTGATGTTTCATTATCTTTCAGGAAAGATACCGTGTCGGCAGTCGGAGTTGAGGTTTCTTCCATTAGCTGATCGAGAAGTTCGTCGCAGTTCATTATTGCTAATTGTCTTAAAATTAATTTAACTATTCTTACAAGTCTCATAACTTTAACATATTGCCAAGCGCACCACCCGATACTTATGATCACCGTTATGCTCGCAACAAAGCTCGCAGCGGAGCACCAAATTGTTAACATTGTTAACCATTGTTCAGCATTTGTTCAACATTTGTTAAGCATTTCTTCAGCATTGTTCAGCAATTGTTAAGCATTTGTTCAGCATTGTTCAGCAATTGCTAAGCATTGTTAAGCATTTACTCAGCAGTTACTAACGAGCGTTAAGTAATTGCTCAGTAATTAATTGATAACTTTATAAGCAGTTGGTTGATCAGTCTTTAGCAAAAGCTTGGCGTGCTTAGTTTCCGAAAGCATCTGTCGAGCCTCCAGGCGCTCCTCGCGGGTTGGGATAACGTCATTCTCTCGAAGACAGTCATCGAATGAGTCTCGGTCCTTGCAGTGAAAGAGGGCGACCCATTTCGTTTGCTCGCGCAGATCCTTGAGGACGGCGTTGTACTTTTGAGTGGATATCCATACGCTTTGCCTAGCATGGCGGCCAGAAAATGCGAGCTCGGAGAGCATGTCCTTCTTTTTGGTCATCGCCGCCTTGGCTGAGCAATCGTCAATCACGTATGGGGTGGGCTCACCCTGGAATCTTTGGTGTAAACCACGCAACCAATCGTGAAGCCTATCACCGGGGTCAATAACGTATACCTCAGGGTCGGTCCATATCCACGGGCGCCGCTGATAAATACCGTTGTGCCGCACAGAGGGACACAGTGACGAAAGGCATCGCGGTAGGACCCCTCGAGCAAGTCGAGGATGAAAACCGTTTTTCCACATCCTGTCTGCCCACATATTATGGCAGAGTGAGCATCTCCAATCGTGAATTGG
Source organism: Conchocele bisecta (assembly GCA_029237695.1). Taxonomy (NCBI): domain Eukaryota; kingdom Metazoa; phylum Mollusca; class Bivalvia; order Lucinida; family Thyasiridae; genus Conchocele; species Conchocele bisecta. The sequence continues at coordinate 80,586 of JAQRGA010000039.1, read as the reverse complement.
TATTGATTGCTAAATTTCTTAAAATTAATTAATAAATCGTTAGAATGATTGCTAATTTTCTTAAAATTAATTAAATCAGTAGAGTGCTGAGACGTATCGACCATCTTCGATGTTGAGTTGTGCGTCTGTAATTATATATAAGTACACGTTCAATGGCCCATTTCCATCCGCCTCTTTGGTTATCTGGATCGTCATACCCTCACTAGCGTTCTCAACTTGGCGTCCGCTGCCGTGTATTTGGTCGTCGTCGCTGGCTCGCATGTCTAGCCATAGCGCGTACTTGGTAGTCAGGAACTGCGCGAGGGAGACGGCCGAGAGCTGCAGGTCTTTGGCAACTGCGGCAACCTCCGGAGAGCGCTTAGAGCCGGCAGCAAACTGCTTTCTTACTTCGTCCCACTGCTGGTGCGCGCGAAGACCCGCGCTGTAGAGTTGATTTGGGACTCCCTCGATCGTCACCTCTACCTTTGTGATTTTGGGGTTATATAATTTGTCGGTTTTTCTAGCACCGAGTGCGAACCGGGCATCCACGAACAACATCAGTATACCTTTCATCGAGCGGGCTGGTACGTTGACGTTAATATTCCACAATGTGTCGGTCGTAAAGTATGGCAACGCGCCCAGCGTACTGGGATCTGATTAATCGCGCGAGTTCGGGCATCGTGACCATGTCGTACTCCAACGAAACATTATCGATCGTATACGTCGATGCTATGTCGGAGGCCATGAAACTCGGCCGTAGTCGTTCAACGTTAGTTCGTATTCGAGGCGGTCCGCCAAAGCACTCTGATAGTAGGGCATGTGACTCTCCAGCAACTCAAAGTCGAGCGGGATGTAGAAGCGGTTGCCGTAAGCGGCCACGATCGCGTTGTCACTCGCGTTGTTATCTGGCTTGTTATCAGCCCCTATTCTAAGTTTGGTTACGTTCTTATTTTTGCAGGTGTCAATACCCTGATAGACCGCGTTTTCGCGCTCTTGTGTCGTCTTCCACAGGTCCTGATAACAATGGTAGACGTCGCTGTCATCGATCGACATCACCTCATTACCAGAAATATTTATCATGGTCTTCTTGACGATGGCGCGACCCAGGTTCTGAACGACGGTTCGGTTCGCGTCCGTCGACGTCAGCGAAATAGTGAAAGCGAGGCGAACAGTCCCCGGCACAATGACGTCGTTAGCTCCGAGGTTGGGGAAGCGGACTAAGAGCTGCTGGTTCTGGTCGATCGTCGATGGGTTGTTCGTAATAACGACACGCTGTCTCACACCTTTCGCCCCGAGGGGCTCACGCAGTCTGCGATATGGATTGAGTTTGCGACCGTATTGACTCGAAGACATATTTTCAATGAAACTATTAAACACGTATGGTTTTGTCTTTAACACATAATTATATAATTATAAAGATGGCTGATTACGATATTGACATGGATGCAATCGGTAGAGACGATTACGTCGATGATTATGATGATGACATCGATGATGATAACGATAACGAAACGCCCTTCATAGACGCGATAGGAGATTCACCTCCAATTAGTGAATTGGGGGAAATAGGTGGCGCTACCACTAGTCAAAGTCGGGAATTACTCGAGGGAGCTGTAAACGACTACTACAACAGTTTGGTAGAAATCGGTCTGGTCGCGACTACTCCAAGTAGCAGCACCAAATGTCCCGATCGTCAACACGAGGACCGGAAAACTCCTGGCGCTGACCACCATTGCCAAAAACCGGGACGGTGGCCAAATCATAAGGAACGAACTAGGCTTCACGGATTGGAAGAAGGGTAAACCAATTATGCCGACCCACGCTGTAGAGGCCCTACAGTCTACCGACGAAACGATGGCGAAGACGGCCTCCGCGATAGAAACGGTAGAGCTCAGCGAGGTCCCTCAAGTAGCCACCGACGCTATTAACACGATGAAGACCACGTTCAGCGAAAACGAAATACTCAACCTCGACCAAGGCTCTAACGATGACCCACCGTTACCTCTTCGCGAACTCCGGGGCCTCGATAAGGCTCTGCAAACGATCCGGGGCGAACTGGTCCTTAACCTATCCAAACTCACGGTGCTGGATGAACATATCGCGCTAGAAGAAAGAAAACTGGAGGAAGCCGGTGGCGATAGAGAATCTACCGAGCGGATCACCGAACGCCTGCGGTAGTTGCGGGACGAAAGAGAAGCTCGCTTGCAGGCTGCATCGGCTTGCCGTGAGGCTCTCCGCACACAAATAAGTCGGATCCGCGAAACAATCTCGAGGGTCCTGCACGAGGAGACGACACTCGGTGAGCGTCTTCGCACTCTGTTCAGAGAGCAGAGTGTCACGATAGCAAGCATCCTCGTTGCTATCGGTATGACTATATAGACCATAGTTCTAGCTTTCACTGGTGGCGCGGCGCCACCACCCGCACCAATACCCGCACCAACACACGCGCCATCCGGTGGAGCCAAGGAGTGGGTAAAAAAAACAACTAAAAGCCGTCGCCAGTCTCCTGGCTAAATTACCCGAAAAGGCGGCTGCCGCACTACCTGGACTGATCGGAAGTATCGTTTCTTACTTGCTATCTATATTAGCAAAAACGGCCGGATGGCTCGCTAAAAATACTTGGGCTTTAATCGTGGCGATCGCCGGTCTCCTACTTTTACTCTCTCTCGAGTTTCTAAAACCAAAGCGCGAGTAGTCCGATCGCCACGAGGGCAACGACGAGCCCTAATTTCTCCTCCTCGTGTGTTGTGCTTCCAATCTCGATTGGTGTTTCCGCTCCTGTTCCAATCCAATCGCGTTCGTCCAATCGAGATTGGGGTTTGAGGGAAGAATTGGGGGAACTCAATTCGTGAATTGGGGGTCCTATTGCAGCTGGTGGAACAACGGCAGAACTCGGTGAAACACTGGGTTCAAATGAACTTGATGGGGGTTTTATGAAATCTTTTTCAAATTTATTTGAATTTCCACCTCCGCTCCCGACCGTCTTGGGGGGAGTTTGATGATATCCGTGTTCACGTTCCCGTTGTGGCCGATTTTTTGATTGACGGTGGCGATTACGATCTGATTATTGTAACCGTCAACCGGGTCGTCTCGTAGTATCATATTGCTCGGCGCCATATAAAGACCTGTTCCAAATACGTAGTCTACTGGGGTGCTGGCATTCTGCAAAACGTCTTGATAATTCTGGATCGCCTTCTCCAGGTTCACCCTAGCTGAGATGGCGTCCTCTACAAGTGCCAATAATTGTTTTTGTGCATCAAATGCCGTTCCCGTGCCCAGTATAGAACTGCGAGTTTGCTTCTGTGCGCCGAGGATGACCCAGACGTACGTGCGAATGGAGTCGTTGAGGCGAGTAACCCCGGCCTGCGTGAACCCTAGACCCGTATCTAACATAAATGTACCCCACGCGTCCTGAACCTCAGCAGACTGCTGTATGTAATCGACGTGAGCCAGTTTCGGAGGTAACATTTTACAAGAAAACACGCCACAGTGCCGACCTCCAGACACTTCCGGCCCGAAGGTCATCGTCGCTGGGTCAAATTCCCGGCGTTCCGACTGACAATGTGGTCGCCGGAGTGATCGTGTCTAAAATCAGTCTGCGTCCAATTCCCGGACTGGCCCCGAATGAGAACGTCCCCGAGGCCGGTGCTGGTAGGAAATGCTTTCTGTCTCCAGTCCGCGTCTTTTGAAACGTTAAATTCGTTACACAGTCTTTCAAACGCCATACGGTCGTATGCGTTGGAAATGGGATCCCAGGCGTTGTCTTGAGGTAGTGAAATACCTAGTTCTTTGAGAATCCTCCTAATAGTATAATACGCATGAAAGTTGTAGACACTTCTGAGCATGACATTCTTGGATGTCAGATGGTCTTTATGTGAAACTCCACACCCGGCTGTTGCGCACCATACAGCGTAATTTATTTGGTTCTGCCAAAACTGCATCGGTGTTGCTTTCCACCCGTTTACCGCCTCCTTTGTTGTAATCTTGGGCAGCCTATATTGTTCAAAGATTGTCGGGAAAGTTGGTGGTAAAGCCAATGTCATGTCTAACTGTTACAGTTGGATGTACAAGGTGGTTAACAACGTCGTTTTGTGTGTATTTAACTCCGACTGCGTACTTTGCATTATAATTAAAGCTAAATGCTTTGGTATCCATTGAAAGATATTATTATGTTCACAGCAGGTACCGATGCCGTCGACTTCGAACGCTTAGATAGAAGAGAACTAGCTAGACTCATGGTGGAGTCAAGTGTCACAGTACCTCATGGCCTTTGGAGTTTCGGAGATCTCAAAGCTTTTATCGCGGCGAAGCTTCCTGGTGTAGCCACTCTCGCAGTCTCGAAAGCCACGGGGCTTGCGACAGTGTCCGTTGAGAAGCGTTTAAGGATCTCACCGGGGTTGGGCTCACTGTTATGATTTAAAATAACATACCCTTACAGCGATGATGGAGTGTGTCGGCACGACCCCAATAAACTTCGCCGCCACGAAAACTCTCGGGGTGCACCTGGATAGGGTGAGCACATCGTACAACACGGTAGACGGCACTCCCAGTACATTACTGAAAACCGTGCAAGCCAGCGACTGTTTCTTTGGGAGACGGTGACCTTAGACTTCCCACACCCCGAGATGAAAGTTTTGGAATCGGGACACATCCACGAATTTACGGTATCTATTCTTGATGATAAAGGGCGAGAGTTGAAGAACGATTACCCGATTTCGGTCGTCCTAGAAATTTCAAATTAAGCTTAAGAAAATTAATTAGAATTAAACGCATGTTCGTAATTTATATATATATATATATTATCAACATTATTGAAAATGGGTATATACGGACCAGGGGGATTCATCCCGACAGAGAGCGACTTTTTAACTACCGAAAAAACAAAGGCCTTGATCAATAGAACTATATCGGTGGCCACAGACGAGATTCACAAGAGTCTACTATCATAACTTAGAGAATATGCCCTGGCTGTGAATACACAAAGTCGTGAAGAAACGCATACAGAACTAAACGAACTAGGTGAAAAAATAACCGAATTTCGGGAAGAGGCCCGGTTGGGGATTGAGGCAGTCCGAACGGGTGTTGAGAAAGCCCGAGAAGACCACCAGGCGGACCTTACGGATGTGTATGGGATGTTGCGCTCAGAGGACTCTCTCATCAGAGAAGCGGCACTTACCGAACAAGAAAAACAAATAACCAAATTTCTGAAAGAGACCCGGTTGGATCTTGATGGAGTCCGAACGGGTATTGAGAAAGCCCGAGCAGACCACCAGGCGGCCCTTGCGGAGGCTTATGATGTGTTGCGCTTAGAGGACTCTCTCATCAGAGAAGCGGCACTTACTGAACTAGACGAAAAAAAAAACGATTTTCGGAAAGAGACCCGGTTGGGGGTTGAGAAAGCCCGAGAAGACCACCAGGTGGCGTATGGGGTGTTGCGCTCAGAGGACTCTCTCATCAGAGAAGCGGCACTTACTGAACTAGACGAAAAAATAATCGAATTTCGAAAAGAGGCCCGGTTGGATGTTGTGGGGGTCCGAACGGGTATTGATAAAGTCCGAGAAGACCACCAGGCGGCCCTTGCGGAGGCTTATGGGGTGTTGCGCTCAGAGGACTCTCTCATCAGAGAAGCGGCGGTTGCTGAACTAGACGGGAAAATAACTGAATTTCAAAAAGACACCCGGTTATATGAAAAAGCTCTAGAAAAAAGGACCACCAAGCGGCCATTACTGGAGGCTTAATTGTGTGATTGCGCCTCAAGTGGAACTTCTCTCATCAAGAAGAAGCCGGGCACATACTGAACTAGACTGAAAAATAACCGAAGTTTCCGATAAACTGAAACATGCTCGTAGAGCCGCGACCAAAGCGCTTGAGGAGGCCTCTGAAAAGATTCGTGCTGAGACCCATACCTCTATCGGGGGGCTTGCCGGATTGTTGAAAACAATGAAAGCGCAAAAACGTGTCATAACAGTTTGGGCTGAGAAGCGGGGCCTATTGGCTGAGGGGCTCTATGAATATTCGTTCGGTGCCAAAGCGAGTAATAAATATGGGGGATACGCCATGACAGCTCCAGGTACACTTCTCCGAATGGCTGTCTGCTCGGTTAATGCTAATGCTAAGCCTGTGGGCGCGGTCATGATAAATCTCGTACTGGATGGGGAAGAACGGGCAATTGGAGTCACTAAACTCGCTGGAGATAGTTCGTCGGTGGTTTTGTTCGCCGGTGATGATCCAATTAGACTTTCCGAAGATAGTGTTATTAACTTTGTTACGAAAATCGCTGACCCAGCGAGTTCTTCCACTATCTCATTGTTAATTGAACTTAATTTGTAAAATATCAATACCAATATATCATGAACGAATCACCACTTCGGATTGTCAATACCACTCCATCAATGGTGTATCCAATTGTCAATACCAATCCAATTCACGAAAGAAGTTTAGATTTTAGTTTGAATATATCGTCGCTATGCAGATATTTTAGTTAAAGAATATAAAAATAGAAAAAGAAACGCTAACAAATATAAGCGCCCTGCGAACATAGCCGAAGCATCTAGTACGGTTCTGGCAAGCTTATCTGTAATGAGTGGTGCGTGGACTGCTGCAAAGCTATCTACAATTGTAACGGTTCCACTTGCGGGGGTTTTGAGTGGAATTACCGTTTTATCTGGAATACTTTGTATGGTAATTAGGGCGTCGGGTGGAAAACTCGAGAAAAAATGTAGAAAACATGATAGAATATCCGTTCTCGCCAGGTCTAAGAAAAATAGCATCGACGTTATAATGTCCAAAGCGTTGACCGATAATGAAATATCAAATTTAGAGTTTGAATCCGTGGTGAAAGAAATGGGGAGATATGAAAAATTAAAAAATGATATTAGAATCAAAGCGCGTGCCACCATGCCAAAGATTGAGAGTACTGATTGGGATAAATTTAGGGTAAAACTTGGAAATAAAGTCGTAGGAAATGTTACAGAACCACCATTCCGAAATTGTGATATTTTATTAAATAATTAATTTTATAGTTTTCTTAGAATTAATTATAAAATTAATTATATTGGTGCAGTAAACACTTTATTAATAATAATAAACAATTTAAAAAAAAAATTAAAAAAAAGTTTTAGGTCCCACCGAGGCTCGAACCCGCGCCAGCAAAACCCTTCTGGGCCCACCCCACTAAGCCTTCGTTTTATATCTCTTCTCTTCTCTTTTTTAGGCTTAGCGAGGTGTGCTACACTCACATCTCCTCCACCCCATCATTGGACCGATACCGCGGACCCCTCCTCCTCGTTACCTCCATCCGCTATAATGTGTAGAGCGGCCAGAGTGAATTATATGTGGCGAAACCTGTATCAGTGTTGAGACTACTTCTGGCGTCCCAACAATGTATATATGTGTTTATTTTGTTGGTGGAAATATTTTTTTTTTTAAATTGTTTTAATTGTTTATTATTAATTAATAAATTATTGTATTAATTAATTAATATGTTTTCTATATAATAGGGGGTGTTCAGCTTTAACTTATTAATTAATATAATAGCGAACCATCCCGGAAATTCGTGAACTATATAACCCTTTCTAAGTGTTAATAAACTGTGTACACACCACCTGTGTAAATCAATAGCCCGTGTACATACCATCGATAAGGAGAAATGCACTCGGATATAAATAACCGTGTGTGTACCCTCTGTTTACCTCGGCTATAAATACACACATGTTCATAACCCGTGTAATTGTAACATTGTCGTCTGCTTGGTGTTGTGATTACAACATAAATTAATTAGTAGTGTTTTTTCTGTTCAATAATAATTTTTCAATATCTTTAAAAGTGATATCGTAGAAATGTACATTCGTAAACGAATCGTTGGGTTTTAACAATTTTATATAATACACCTTAGTTTTATATCCGATACGCGTTATCCTTCTTAATGTTTGTATTTGCCTCTTGCATAGTTCACATAATTGTCGGTATAATATTGTAAATGCAACGTTTTTATCGGAGCGTAATAAATTACGCCGATATTTCATGTATTCTATATTGTCTAGTGTTTTCAATTTATAGAATTTACATATAGGACTATAACCCCCGTAAGCTTCGTAAACTTCTTCAACACAGGCATTATAAGCTTTCAATTCACATTGTATTTTATTATCCATTTTGTTATAATTCCAATATAATTTTTTCATTATAATTGGTAGTGTTTTTCTGTTCAGTTGGTGTCACATTTAACTTATGTATTTATGACACCAATATAATTAGACTACAATCGTTCAATACCACCACCAACTTTTGGTTGGAGGTGGTATCATTTTGACTCCTTCTATTCAAAATTATTTTCTCCAAAAATTCATAAATTTGCTGTAGGGAGACAATTTCATAGTTAACCAATTTTTTAGTTTTTCGGGGGTGGTGGGCGTAGTATATAGGGGTGGAAACTGATACCACCGTAGGTGGTATCATTTTGACTCCCTATATACTACTTGTTCTGAAAAATACACAGTAGAAAGAAATCTGGAAAATGGCTTGAAATTGATGGAAGGAGTAGTGAATTGAAAACAGGCATGGGTATTAAGAGACACAGGGTGTACTACGGTATTTGTGTCACATAAGTATGTGAAAGATGTCGACACAACACAAACTGTAAAACAGATAAGGTTGGCAAATGGTGATAGGTGTGAGTGCGCAGAAGTAGAAATCGAGATAGACACGCCGTATCTAAAAGGTAAAGTGGTGGCTTTAGTGATGGATAGTCCGGTTGCAGACATTATAATTGGTAATGTAGGACACGTTATTAACGAAAACAGACAGTCGAATGACGACTGTATTCAGGTAATAGAAACTAGAGCCATGACACACGCGAGAGAAAGGACAGAAGAGAGACAACAGGAGAAAGAACAAAACATCCTGAAAGGGAAAGGTAAGTGCAATACTTTACCAAAAACTAGCGAGGAGGTACAGGGTACATTTCCAGATGTAGAAGTTCTTAGAAAGGAACAGACAAACGACAAAAGTCTTGAGAATGTGAGTAAATTAGCACAGACTGAGACAGGCAATGAAGCAGACAAGGCCTATTTCAAACACGAAAATGAAATTTTGTGTAGATATTTTCGGATTAAAACAGGAGATTTGGTGAAACAGATAGTGGTACCGCAAAAGTATAGGCAACAAATTATGAAGATAGCACATGACCCACCATTTGGTGGTCATTTAGGAAACAGAAAGACACGATTGCGAATAATGGCTCATTTTTACTGGCCAGGTATATTTAAAGATGTAGCCGAGTTCTGGAGATCCTGTTTGCAATGTCAAACAAGTATTGCCACTAGGGCGAACAGAGAATAGCACAACATACGAACACACACGATCAAAATGGAAATCATAGCATCATTATGGGAAGAGGGTGGGGTCAACGTAATATATAGGCCTAGCAGCCTGTATGGAACACAGTTACCGGCAGCAACATGGTAACCCTAGGAAAACAATGTAATGAAAGAAAAACATTCCACACAGGGATGCCTAGCTGCCAACACGCCAGCTAGCCAAGCATAATATTACAGCCCTCACCCTCCCAAATCACAGAACTAAAATTTAGGCTAAGTATGTATATGGGTGTACATGTACATGTATGTGTATGCGCATGCGTGTGTGGATAATATATATATATATATATGGGTGTGTATGCGTGTGTATATATATGTGCAGGTACATTTATATATACAGCTTGGATAATGGAGAACATCACAAAAACATGGCGTGGTCCACCGATGTCCATATAACAAACGTCACACCACCCTACATCATCCTAGTCCCCGGGATGAAGTCCAAACAGACTATCTGATCCGGACTGCCTGTTTCCAAACCCGGCCGTGGAACGTGGGTGTGCGCCTGGATGATGGACGATTGGCCGCCGAATCCAGGTACATGGTGCCCTCCGCTGGGCTTGCTCGGGTTGACGGCGTCGCGGGTGGCGGGCTCGGGGTGGGCCTGGGGACAGGGGACCCACGGGTCTCTTCAGCGGTGAAGCCGGCGGACTCTCTTCACACCACATAACCTCACTCTACAACAACAACGACCGCGCCCTATGAGTCCTTTATCTGCCAACAGGAGATCACTATACTAAACAGAAATAGAACCGCAAACAAAATTACCCAACAATAGGGCCACATGCCGGCCTCACCACGTATATGAGATAATTGTGTGTTTGTTGCAACGGCCGTGCACCGGATTACTGCGCGAAATTAGGTCACCAAATTTGTGGCCGCCAGCAGTAATGCAATTTGCACATTTGTATATGTGGCCCTAAGCCCACAAACTGGTTCTACCCAGATAGCACTGATTCAAAATTCCCAATTCCCATTTGGCCCAAATTTTTATTCCGCCTTTTGCGGACAGCGTGCAAGTCCATAGAGTCAGTGCGGCCGTTAAACGTAAGCAAAACAAGAACGGGAAATGCATGAGTGGCTCGATTAGCTCAGTAGGTAGAGCATCGGACTGTGAACCGGGAGATCCCGGGTTTGATTCCCACCTCGACCGATAGGAATGGTCGATTCGGCGTGTCCTTCGGCAAGACAACTTCGTGCTAGCCTTGTCCTATCGGATGGGGACTTAAATAGTCGGTCCCGACATGCAAGGTCATCGAGCCAGTGCCGTCGTTAAATCAAAGCATTTCATACCAGAGCTAAATCTCATCGAAGGCGGATCAACTGATAAATAGGTAGAGAAAAGACAATCGTGCTATTTAAAGCTTTAGTTACACCGTGGCAAGTTAGGACATAATTCTGGACGTACCACCCGTGTTGTCTGACGTTGAAGTGCCGACGCAGACACGGAAAGTTTAGCCACAATTAGCAGCCTGTGCCGCGGTTAGATAATTAAAGCTTTTGAGGTTCAAGTGTCTTCAAGGTTAAAGTAGTCTCGGGGTCATAGGCTCGCTGACAGGTTTATACTGCTTCCAGACACTTGTAGTACAGGCAGAGTAGGTTGACTTCAGGTCAGCCTGCTATATTGTTATTACCTTGCCATCAGGCAGTGGGCATTGCTTTCTCAGGTATAATCGGTCAAGTTTCCAAGCTAAGTCTCAGTCTGCCGAAGTAACATTGCTCTCAAGGCATTGTTAAAGATTTCGTCACGGTGTTGTGACTAGGATGACTCGATCAGTGGTTAAGGTTGGCATATAGCGTTCTGCTCGGAGCAGGAGCAGTAAATTAGTTTATTAAAAAGTCAATATGTGATCTATAACTTACGTATTCCTTACACTGCCCATTCGCGAAGCTCCGCCCCAAAACGTGTTTTCGAATCGCTATACTAGTATGTGATTGGCGGTGTGACACATATAGTGAGCGCGATAGTGGGTGGTAATGTGTGGCATGCGAACTGATGGCAGCAACACGTACAATCAGTTGTAAATATAGCGGCTAAACAGTTGAAGATTAATTTAATATATATTGGTGAAAGCGTCGCATTATGTCATTAATTGAGACGAAATGCTGTTCTTTGATTGGTAAGAAACTAGGGTAAACGATAAGATACAATATTGACTTTGCAGAATTACAACAAATTAATTTGTTATTCCGTTGATTCCTTATTTATCCAGAATGTAGTTGTATAAGTGTAGTTTGGTGCATGTTTAACGTCATAGAAATATGGCGCCAAACGGCACGACGTCATGACGATACAAATATTACCTGACGTCATCAAGACATAAACGAGTAAAAATTCGTTAAAAACTTAGGGGTACCAACTGTTTCTCAGACCATAAAACCTCACACATACCGCTCCAAATCGAAAAACAAAGCATGGTTATCCCCATTATAATGCACTTAGTGTGCTCCCTACTTTCTGCAACGTGGTAGCATATCACGAACAGTGATATTTTTCAGTACGTCAGCAGGTTGTTGTCGTCATCGAAAACCGCCTCACACCAAATGAATTTGAAGAAATGTAACTCCGCCGAAGAATATTAACGAGACTTTTTCTTAGACACGTATACATGAATTCAACTCTAAAGTTTATTTTAACAATTGTATTGCATTTCTATGTGTAGTTGGAACAGTTAATCGCTTTTATTCATTAAGGATTTCAAAGGATTTCACTTGATTTATCCCTAATTCAAGTGATTACCCTTCTACAATACGGTTTGTTTATTATGTATATTCGTGAATGTGCACATTGAAAGTCGTAAAGTTATAGGCTGGTACTGACATAATTATAGTTTGGATTTGAGCATTTTAGTAAATTCTTCTGTGTTTTGGGCTGGTGGGGTAATATTTTTGGGAATTTGTTGAAGGGCCACCCTGAAGTCATGTTTGTCAGTCATTGGTCGATTCTCTTTTCCGCTTTGGGTTGTACAGGTCAATATGGCAGAATGATTAACCAAACATGTATCAAAAATTATTTAGGAAATATTTGGATTCCCTGCCGCTGGTCATTGTTTACAAAAGCGCGGAGGGTTATTAGCATTGGCAATTACTGGACCGATTTCCTAAATCTAACTTTTGTTTTCTTAGGTCATTATCAATTCATATGACTATGTTTTGGAGGTGATTTCCAATTTTGTTCATTTTCGACTCAGCCTCGACCCACCGCCATGTTTTATTCGAGCCATATTGGAGCAGGTAATATTTATAGTTTATTTGATTTGTATGTGGATATATACACGAGTTCCGAGGCGTGCGATATTATGCGACTTTAGGTGCGCAATATCGTTGCGCGGCGGAACGAGTGGCATATATCAACATACAAATAAAATAACCTTTCTATTATATACGCATATCACTCTTAATTTATTTGCGCTTAACAATATAAATGAAACACACGAATTTGTTATGATTTAGAAAGAACTACTTTGCGAGGTGAAACGTAGTTCCGGCACTGACCAATATGAACTCACGAGACGTCAGTATGTATGGAAAAAATATTGACGGCTTATAGTACGTATATAATGATATGGGCCATTTAAAGTGCATGAGCAAAAAGAATATATAGAATATGAAAGATATGATATGAGACACTGGCCGTGAAATACTTGTTTACGCCTTCGGTGAACTTTTATTTTGAACATTCGCAGCAAGTTAATATATTTAATAAATTCATTTATAAATTTCTGCTCATTTCAGTGCAATAGCATGATATTCTATTTATGAGGCAACATTTCTATGCTACAGGATGAGCATGTGAAAAGACCGTGGACTTGATTACACTATCTTAACGTCATTTTAGTTGCTGTACGTACTCTTGGCCTCTATAGACGCATCCAATAGAGTTAAACCTCATCGTGGGTTCATGGTTTATTAAGTATCGTTCATTATTTCACTGTCGATATTTTCAGTTAACGGATACAGACATGTCCAGGTACACGTGGTAGGAACGAATTTCACGACGACAGATATCATCGAACTGCAACAGACAATCAGTCGTCTGTTATTTCTCACCATCGGTGATGTGTTAATAGCGGGAATAGAGCCTTCCCAATGCCTGGTAGTCACGATTATGGTTCCTGAGGCGCACGCGGATTATCTCTGCAAGATGGCAGCATGTGGCATTCCTGAGTTGCGTAAATTGGGAGCGGATGCTTTCATAATACGCAATATCGCATACAATATACGTGGTAAATATTATAGTGTACGAACTAAATGTAAATACACATTAACATGATACGTACATAATGAGAGATATACCAGTAGCTAATGAGACAAAGATAATTTTAATTAATGGGATATTTTACGGGACATAAACAAAACGCTGAAATGCAATAACAATCACAATTCATACATTTAAATTAATATAAGCATATCCCATGTGCCGGTACATACAACTTTCCTGTGTGTGCCCCCACCTATGATCAATACCAAATATTGATGTCACCTTATTATTATGTTCACTTTGGGACTTGCATTTGTGCTGTGATTGTCGGCCACTTTAGTTTCATCGCCGCATAATCGTCCGATGATATTGATGCTCTGGTTACTGGCAGACTTCAAAGAATATCAGGATCTTGTATGCAACATTCACCCTCACGCCATACATTAAATAAATTTGACATGTAAAATAATCAGCACAAACCATTATTTTTAGTCATTTGTGTATATTGAGAATTCTCATTTTGTAAATAAGTTTGTGACAAATTATGATACGAAAATGTTTAATATGTCTAGATATATGTTTTCATGGTCAAGGATCATGAAAAGTACACTTTCAATTTAATTGGATGCACCCCCGAGTCATGAACATTCAATTAATACAAAACATGTTTGTTTTCACATATCGCTATAAAAAAGTATAAACGCGTATTTTATAGCTTTTTTATCTCTGGAACATATTTTGCTGTCTTTGTGTATTTATATTTGTTTACAAAAAGAACTGATCCATTGGTGAACTAGTATAATGTATTGCTATACAAATTAGATACTGCGTCGCATAATTGTTTCATCAGAACTATTCGCAAATGAATTGTTCATTAGACAGGAGATTGTCACGTAGGGATTCCAATTACATGTATGTCCATTGACAGTCGAATGCCTATTCAAGAGCGTTTTATCATCCGAAACTTTTATTTATATCCATCCAATTGCTTCAGTGTTTTTTTATTTATGTCACACATTCAATGAAGGACAATTTGGATTTGGTATATTGTGATACTATTAGAGGAATTTGGCACAAATGAGGGTCAACGGCGGCGCTTTCGCAAATCACAATTTATTTAATGAAAGTCATGCAACTCGTCACAGTTTAATTGCTGTCTTTACATTTTACTTCAACATGTGTGGTTCACATACTTACATGGTTACTATATATGTGTAGCGATTATTCAATGCATTATCTGAGTATTCTAAATGTGAGGGTCACACAGGGATTTCAATTTTACATATTAACAGGACTATGCGGATTTACTATCACAACGGCCAAAGTAAGTTTGCATTGCTCGTGGCTCAGCTGTGCGGGCACATTTACACACACAAATATGGTCATTTCTTAATAATAAAATTAATATGTGCCCATTCGTCAATACGAGTGTGTCCGTCTGTAACTTTGTGTGTAATGTACACATCAAATAATGTATACTATTTTCCTAGAGCATTCAATTAATTGGATTATTTTGCACATGAGCTACGCATTTTAAATGCATACATAGTACATACGTTGTACATATTTTATCATACTGAATATAAATTAAAATTACATTTCATTATATACTTGGCATATTCTTACTTGGCTAAACAATTTATTGCATTTATAATGAGTGTCGTTCTTCATCTTGTATCACGTATTTTAACAGAATATACACATATAATAAGATACATGTTCATCAACTACATGGAAATCAGTGACAACCCGGTGATTTACACTGGTTAAAAAAACACAATATATATAGATTGCTAAAGTGAAGCACAAGTACATGCATAGCTTCATCACAGATATATAGTGTAAACTGGAGATGTAGGCGCCACAGATGAGAGTGTCATGTTTATCAGAATCAACTGACGTCATGTTTGACATAATTATTTCCAGTGGAGCTATCATTAAATCCACCCTAATGTTTTCGTGGATGTTGATGGTATATGTTGCAAGAAATATGTTAATACATGTATGCAGATATTATGGTCATACGAATAAAAAGTAAAATAACAACTATGGTGAATAATTGCGAATCGATTTGTTCCTGTTCTGGATGCGCTTGAGCTAATTCTCTACAGTGACTGTATAAAGGCTTTACAAAGATGTATATTAAGTGACCAGTTGGAAGCAGCAGAATTAAGATAATCTATTGCAATGTTAAGAAATCTACAACGCCATTAGACGGTTAGTGAATGCAAATCTACTTTATATTTGACGCCATGCAGTTGGTTCTGAAAACATGCGGTCCAATACTCGGAGAAGGAAATTTACCTCTACCTCTATATAATACACAACCTAACATAGTGTGCCATTCATTGAGGCTAAACGATCAAATAAACTGTAAGATTCAATTACGTTACTAGTTGAATACATCAGCTTGTTTCAAAATATGAATGTGTACCATGAAGACTCACAAGCTTGTATCTTAACAACATAATTAGTATGGCGGGTCACATACATGTATACACATATGAACATTATTTACAAAGGGAATGGCATGCACCAAATAATGAATCAGATATAACAAATAGAAAAAATATGTCCATATGGTGTTGCATTTAAGTATGTACATTGACCATGTACCAGTGACTGCATGTTAACCAAGGTAGCTCCTAATCTGCATATCAATCACATGCCAAAGACAAAAATGCCGCATTGAAATTCGTATTTGAATATTATTTTTACCATGATATGAAATAATAAGACAACACAATGATTGCTCAATATGTACTTGTATATGAAGCTCAATTCATCATCACTATTACAGTAGTCCGAATCATTCACCATGTTTATGTCTGTAACCATTGTATCTCAATCGTCTTTATCTTCATCAAGGTTACCACTTTCCAGAACCGGACATATGCTATTAGGTACCTGCTCCACGTCGTACCATATGGTGTGATCAGTCCCATCGCAAAACTTGCATCCATGACGTTCTGGTACCCGTTTAACAAATGTAGGATAGATATATATATATGCATTTCATAATACATTCATGAGTTTGTTAAGTATGCTATGTGATGTGTTTAACTGATCAATTTATGCCGTTGCTGTATGTGCGACTTGGATATAAAATCATTAGAAAACCTTGCGCTGAAACAGACAGACGGGTGGACATAAACAAGAACTTTGATTTGCGAAAAAGGCGGTTCTCGGATTGCCGTCATGTAAGAACCTCATTTTCTCTAATTATAATCACAATAAACACAATCCAGATAATCCTTCATTGATTAGGTGCCGTGAATAAAACAATAACCCTGAAACAAACGTCTAGAAATAAAAATTTCGCAAGTCAAAACGTTATTGAATCGACATTTGACTTTTAACCGGCATAAATTGAAATCCCTATGTAACCCTCACTCTTAATAATCGTATGACACATATGATAATGCATAATACAATGTGTATTCTTTTTTTAAGAATGGTGTTTATTATTATTATGCACAAGTACTGATAATGTCATACATAAGTTTCGTAGAAAATGACAAGTTAAAAAAGGGTATGCCCTAGATAAACTTCAATTTGCGAAAATGTCTACTCGGCTTGTGTTTTTAAGAATTGGATTCTTAAACTCAGCAGAAATGTTTATATTAGAACAACCATCAAATTCCGTGTGCCAGAAAGTGTATGTACAATGCATACATTTAATATCTGTATATCATGTACTACAACAGCCAATGTATTAAATGCTCTATAAATGTAGTATATATTATTTGTTGTGTACAATATACATGAAGGTATAAACTGACACACTCGTATAGACGAATTGTACATATTAATTACCGTTTGTAATTAAGAAATAACCATAGTAATGTGTGTACATGTGCCTACAAAGCAGAGCTATGAGAAATGCACACTTAATTGACCGTTGTGACAGTAAATCCGCATTTTCTTGCTCATGTGTATGTACACTTGAAATACTCATGTCTCTATCTCACTGCATCGAATAATCGCTATACATAGATATTAATCATATAAGTCTGTGCACCACAAACGCCGCAGTCAAATCTAAGATAGCATTCAATCTGTGACGAGTTTCATAACTTTCACAAAATAAATTGTCATTTGCGGAAACGCCATAACTCGGCTTGCTTGCCTGTAAGAACCTCATTTGGTGCCGAATTCCTCTATTATTAATCACAATATATTCGATTCATATTATCCTTACTTGAATGTGTGACATACATAGGAAATACTGAAACATTTGGATCGAAATAATAAACATTTCGCATGATCAAACGTTCTGGAATGACGGCATTGGACGCACATAATTGTAATCCTTATGTGACACTCACACTTCGTATGGCAATATGATAATGAATTACACAATTTGTATTCCTAAGAATATGTGACTTGCTCTGTGATATACATGTTGCATTGTGAATTTGTATCGTTATCGGTTTAACCTGAAAATTGTCTAGGTACATAATCAACTGTGGTTTCTTTTTAAAAAATTGTCATGCTGTTATTATGTTCTAGAATAATAGCACATTTTGGTTTAGTTACATTTCCAGGTTTGCAGAATCACCCTTGGCTTTGATATTATGTTCGCTTCTGCTTCTCGTTCTGAATGTAGTGTTCTGTAGACTTTATGTCTGATATTAAATAATGATATTGATACTGACTTTCATTATATAGCATAGCCCAATATCCAATATTTTTATACCCGCTTTTTGAAAAAAGGTTGTGTATATTGTTTTAGTCAGGAGTTTGTCCATCCGTCCATCCGTCCGTCTGACTGTCGTTCACAAATCTTGTTCCGCAATCCCCTCATTGATTAATGATTGTACACTGTTAATACTTTGTATGTGGGTTTCTTGGCGGATACCGATTAGGGCAAATATTTCACATTTGGGCTGTGATCTTCGCGGGTCACCTCACGGTCAAAGCAGTTAAGCGGGTATTTGAGATGGCGCATCATCGACGTTTTCCTAGTGCTTAAATAACAAAGTATTGTTCATGCAGTAATACTATTTGAATAATCAATACGATAGATACGAACAGATACGAGCGAGTTTATGCATAGCTGACAAAGTTTACTTTGACCTTGTTTGAAGTGATAATATCCCCAATGTCATTCCAAAAGCATATATAGTTCACATAAAATATTTAATATTATGGAACCTGACTCCAATATGGTAATTACATGCCATCGTTTGTGTTTGGCGCGAAATATACATATTTTCGACATAAATGACCTTGAATGTGACCTTAGCACGTGCCCTTAACCTGTAATCTCCAAAGTAACACTGGAAATGGATTCCTCATACCCGAATCCTGATATAAAGTTGTTTCATTCATGATTCTACTACATTTGATTCTCAAGTTATGGCACCACCTAATTCTGGATGGCGGCCATCTTGCATTTTCCAACATGGCCGCTACAGCGAGTTCCCAGCTTGACTCCCGCAAGAAAATGAAATGTCATCACCATATCTAACACTGGTCCAAAAATGGTGCGTGTAGACAAATGTGAACAATTATTTGACTAAGCCCCCTAACTAATAGTAACATAATTAGACACACCACACTGAATAGACACTGCGATATTTCTGTAAATGACGTCAACATTTCGTCAACTTTCGACGTCGTTTACTCAAACTACCGTATTTTTTTGTAAATATTTGTTTCATGAAATATTGCACATGTTCTTAGGTACAACATCGCGTGGCGTGCCTCATATGAGGAATAATTAGCCTATAACCATGTCACGTAATATTCATACGCATTTCTACTATTTCATACATGTACGAAAGTCATTACAAATGTTAGAATCATTTTTTTGTATTAATTCGTTCCCTCAATTTAATAATTCGTTCCCTCGAATTAATAATTCGTTCTACCAATGTAGATCTGAGTACTCAATCAGCTGACGCAGTTCCTATAGAGACGATGCCTCACGGTGGCCATGGATATATTTCTGCGCCAGACACCAATGTAGACCTGAGTACTCAATCAGCTGACGCCGGTTCTATAGAGACGATGCCTCACGGTGGCCATGGAGATATGTCTGAGCCAGACACCAATGTAGATCTGAGCAATCAATCAGCTGACGCCGTTCCTATAGAGACGGTGCCTCACGGCGGCCATGGAGATATTTCTGCGCCAGACACCAATGTAGATCTGAGTACTCAATCAGCTGACGCCGTTCCTATAGAGACGATATCTCACGGTAGCCATGTAGATATTTCTGAGCCATACACCAATGTAGACCTGAGTACTCACTCAACGGACGCCGTTCCTATAGAGACGATGCCTCACGGTGGCCAAGTAGATATTTCTGCGCCTGACACCACTGTAGATCTAAGTACTCAATCAACTGACGCCGTTCCTAAAGAGACGATGCCTCACGGTGGCCATGGATATAGGTATGCGTGAGTAACAAAACTAGTCCATATTATACGACATACATGGTTTAATCCGTATATTCAAATGACTCCAGCTCCAAATAATTTACAAGATTCCGATCATGTTGATTGGTTTATTGGTCGCCAGTGGCCACATCCGAGCACATGGCACCACGAGTTCATACATTAATTGTGCCAGAAGAGTTGGCATTTGGACATTTTGAATCAAATTCAAATGTAAAATAAAACACAATATTGCGAAAATATTATATACATGTTTTCACTTTCCAATCGTTTTGGTCTTGTCACTAAGCATCGCGGACTATCTCATCATGCATGCGAACGAACGGCCCTCTAAGTAATGCTTATGACACGCTACGTTCGTGGTATCATATTACTCTGCTTTATTTATGAAGGCCTATCGAGGTGACAAAAACGCAAGAAGTGAATATTCCGGCACCATATGACGATTGGGAATTCAACAAATTCCTGTTAGACGTAGCAAGGGATATAGACTCCAATGGAGGATTGCAAGACATGAAACATATGATCCTAGGTATGGGACCAGTCTTAAAATAGGTTATCTAACTTGGACAATCCCGAGTACAGTCCCTTTGAACTACTTCCGGTGGCATCATCGGCGTTATTGGCTGATATGGTCGGTCTTACATCACGTTGTTACTTTAAACTACACAACATGTACGTTAACCTAACACATTAGGCCAATTCTGACATCGAGTATTCTCTCGGAAGTTGTTCTAAGGGATGATACTCGTGACCTTTCAAGGTCGGTAACTTATTGTTAATACTGGTCTAATTGGTAATGGTTCGCCCAAGATCTAAATATATGAACCTTTGACTGAAAAGAGTACATGGCAACATTGGCAACACTATATGATGACTTCTTACATAGTAACATAATTAAAACACACATTGTGTTTTTGTACCTAAGAACATGTGGGACTTTTCATGAAATATATTTACAGACACTGTGATACTTCTGTAAATGACGTCAACATTTCGTCAACTTTCGACACGTCGTTTACTCAAACTATCGTATTTTTTTGAAAATATTTTTTTACATGAAATATCGCACATGTTCTTAGGTACAACATCGCGTGGCGTGTTTCACATGAGGAATAATTGGCCTCTAACCATGTCGCGGTAATATTCATACACTTGTCTACTATTTCATACATGTACCAATGTCATTACAAAATGTCAGAATCATACGGAGCCCTGCAGGGACATGGATGTTGTTTGTATTAATTTGTTCTCACGAAATAACAATTCGTTCCCTCAACAATTCGTTCCCTCGAATTAACAATTCTTTCCCACGATATAACAATTCGTTCCCTGGAATTAACAATTCGTGCCCACGATATAACAATTCGTTCCCTCGAATTAACAATAATAGGCTGTGAATTCGTTCCCACCAAATGACAATTTGTTCCCTCATTTCAACAATACGTTCCCTCGAATTAACAATTCGTTCCCATGATATAACAATTCGTTCCCACGAATTAACAATTCGTTCCCGTGGGAACGAATTGTTATTTCGTGGGAACGAATTGTTAAATTGAGAGAACGAATTGTTATTTCGTGGAACGAATTAATAAAACAAGAACTCTACTTCCCTGTGGGGCTCCGTAAAATCACCACAGATGATCCACAGAACAGTAGTGTGGAATTTCTATGTTGAACGTTTTTATAAAGATTACCACTCTAGTGTCTTGTGATATCAAGTTTATCAGGCAAGGCTAGGAAACGCGTAGGAATTCTGAGGCTTGCATTATATTTTATCTCATTTTATCATTATGTATTATTCAATATGTTTTCAGAATATTATTCAAAATGTATTTAGAATCACTGGTTGATCAACAATACGGTATTGTGTAGGACAATTCTGTTGTTTCATTTTATCGTTATATGTAGTATTCGAAATGTGTTCAGAAACACCAGCTGACCCTCATAACGGTAGTGTGTAATTTTTGTGTAAAACATTTTTATTTCATTTTATAAATTATATAATATTACTTTATATTTTACAGGTAATAAAGATAGTGGGTTGACCGTTTTTAAAAAAACAAAGACCGCCGGGGAATTATTCGATGTCCTGAGACAGCGGATGTATATTCACAGATACAACGTTGTGTACTTACAAGCTCTCATACGACTACTAAATAGACCTGAACTCGATCGACTTGCTATTGAGTTTTCTCGTAAAATGGGAAATGTCGTTTATTTCTATCCTGTATCTGAGGAAACACGTGAGTATGCGATATTGTTCTCAAGAATTGTGTATACTCCAAACGATGATATTGTTTTTAATTCAATAAGAAAATGCTGATGTCTTTTACACAGCTACGAGTATCATTTTCAGACTCTATGTGGATTATTGCCCTACTCATCAGTTCATTGTATAATGTAATATAACTTACGTCTAGTATCTTACACGAACGATCATTTAATATGATAGTCATTAAACAAGTTTACTGATTGCATCAGAAACTGGGCTATGAAATCGGCTCAATAAACATCATATTAAATGAACGTAAAAATATTAAATTTTGTTTGTTGTATTATCACAGCATATGTACTGATACTGTCCTGATCCCTTCATGATTTTTAAGGGCATGACTATGATCAATTTAGGTGGTACTATGTGATCTGGAGTAACCAATTAAACGCGGTCCAGTCCACCATAGAGAAACTGGGTCTCAGATATGCGTAAAAATACGTAAACAATATGAAATGTATATCGTACTGAACAATAATATAGTTTGTTTTTGTCGGAACGCCACATGGTACTGAAAAGGTGTTACGTGACCTATGACTATATAAACCACTGTCAGCAGCGGAAAATTCATTGGTGGCCGGATTAGCTCAGTAGGTAGAGTATCGGGAGACTCCGGGTTCGATTCCCGCCTCGACCGCTGCGAATGGTCGATTCGGCGTGTCATTCGGCAAGAAAACTTCCTGCTAGCCTAGTCCTATCGGATGGGGACTTAAATACTCGGTCCCGACATGCGAGGTCAGCGAGCCAGTGCCGTCGTTAAATCAAAGCATTTACATTTACGGAAAATTCATACCAGAGCTAAATCTCATCGAAGACGGATCAACTGATAAATAGGTAGAGAAAGGACAATCGTGGTATTTAAAGCTTTAGTTACACCGTGGCAAGTTAGGACATACTTGTGGACGTAACACACGTGTTGTCTGACGTTGACATGCCGACGCAGGCAGGGAAAGTTTAGCCATAATTAGCAGCCTGGGCCGCGGTTAGATAATTAATTAGCTTTTGAGGTTCAAGTGTGTTCAGGGTTAAAGTAGTTTCGGGGTCATATGCTCGGGACAGGTTGATACTGCTTGCAGACACTTGTAGTAGAGGCAGAGTAGGTTGACTTCAGGTCTATAGTATTCTGACCATGTCATCAGGTAGTGCGCATTGAATTATCAGGTATAATCGGTCAAGTTTCCAAGCTAAGTCTCAGACTGCCGAAGTAACATTGCTCTCAAGGCATTGTTAAATATTACGTCACTGTGTTGTGACTAGGGTGACTCGATCAGTGGTTAAGGTTGACAGAGAGCATTCTGCTCGGAGCAGGTGCTTCGCACCACCGTGTATTTTAGGGTTTAGGGTACATAACACACAGGGATAAGTGTGCCAGTCGAGGTTAGACCCATGCAGTTTGTTTTATATTCCTTATATCGTTCATACATGTAGTTGATCCTTACTGAATTGATGTCCTGATTATATTGTTCTCAAACCAATCATTGTAATAATCATTTGAATACATCGTTGGTCTAATCTACAGGCAAGGTAGCCAAAAGGAAAATCATATATTATTTGACACTAAGTCAAATAACTTCTTGGTGACTCACTGTTTCGGGGTCACCAACATTTGGTAATTGTCAACCCAATATTATTGTAACTCAGTGTTCGATGTCTGTTATTTGGACAGGCGTCCCCGTTACAAGGCAGGCAGTACAGTTTTATATTAGAGAGCTCTATTGTGCTCTACACTGTATAGTGATGTAGCGTGTGCCAGATAGACAGGTATTCAACAGTAGCCCTGTGCACGTTACAGTTTATTAAAAAGTGAATATGTGATCTATAACTTACTTATTGTTTACATTGCCCATTCGCGAAGCTCCGCCCTTATACGTGATTTCGAATCGCTATACTAGTATGTGATTGGCGGTGTTATACGTAATGAGCGCGTGTGTGGGCGGTAATATGTTTTGTGTCATGTGAACTGAACATGACAGCAACGCGTACAATCAGCTCTACATATAGCGGCTGAACATGTAATGATTAATTTAATAGATATTGGCGAAGCGTCGCAATATGTGATTAATTGAGACGAAATGTTGTTCTTTCATTGGTAGAGAAACTAGGGTAAACAATAAGATACGAGTACAAATGAAATTAGGGGATAACCATGCTTTGTTTGTTTTCAATTTGGAGCGGTATGTTGTAGGTTTTATGGTCTGTCAATCAGTTGTACAGCGACGCGTTAGCGGAGCCGTAATACTGATTCTCAGACCATAAAACACATACTGCTCCAAATCGAAAAACAAAGCAGTGTTATCCCCATTATAATGTACCTAGTGTGCTCCCCACTTTCTGCAACGTCGTAGCATATCATGAACAGTGATATTTTTCAATACATCGGCAGCCTCACACCAAATGAATTTGAACTAAAGTAACTCCGCCGAAGAATATTAACGAGACTTTTTCTAAGACACGTATACATGAATGCAACTCTAAAGTTTATTTTAACAATTGTATTGCATTTTTATGTGTAGTTGCAACAGTTAATTGTTAGAAATTCAAAGAAGAGTCAACAGGATTTCACAGGATTTATGCCTAATTCAGGTGATTACCCATCTACAATACGGTTTATTATGTATATTCATGTATGTGCACATTGAAATTCGTAAAGTTATAGGCTGGTACTGGCATATTGAGTTTGCATTTGAGCATTTTAGTAAATTATTCTGTGTTTTGGGCGGGTGGGGTAATATTATAGGGAATTTGTTGAAGGGCCACCACCCTGAAGTCACATTTGTCAGTCGATTCTCTTTTCCGCGTTGGGTTGTACATGTCAAACATGTACCGAAAATGATTTGGATTCTCCTCCGCTGGCCATTGTTTACAAAAGCTCGGAGGGTTACATAAATATGTGAAGTTGTAAAACACAGACTGATAAAACGGAGATTTTACATGCTGTGATTTTTTATATTTAATAGGCTGTAATTTCAATTGACCAATCAGATGCGTGTTTTCTATTTTCGGTGCATTAGATTTGCGAATTAGTGGACCGATTTCCAAAATGTAACTTTTGTTTTCTTAGTTTGGTCATTACCAATCCATATGTCTATGTTTTGGAGATGATTTCCAATTTTGTTCGTTTTCGACTCAGCCTCGACCCGCCGCCATGTTTTATTCGAGCCATATTTGAGGGGTTGACAGGTAATATGTATAGGTTATTTGATTTGTATGTGGATATATGCACGGGTTCCGAAGCGTGTGATATTATGCGACTTTAGGAGCGCAATATCGTTGCGCGGCGGAACGATTGGCATATATCAACATACAAATCAAATAACCTTTGTATTATATACGCATATCACTCTTAATTTACATGCGCTTAAAAATATATAATAAGGGCTCATATTACCTGTCAGGATGACCAATCAAAACGCGAGAATCCTATCTGCTGTATGACAATATACGTTATTGTGATTCTACACAGTCAATATGCTGTCAAGTACGTTGGTGCATGTTTAACATCACATAAATATGGCCAAATACGACACGACGCCATGACGTTACAAATATTACCTGACGTGATCCAGACATAACCAGTAGAAGTTCGTTAATAACATGGCAATTTCTGGACTGATTGTCAAATTCTAACTAACGTTTTCTTAGTGAGGTCATTACTAATGTGTTTTCCAAAATTGTTCGTTTTCAACTCAGCCTCGCTGGACGGGCTGGAAAGATAATTATGGGTTCATAGAACCCGTCAAGCTGACCAACCAAAACGCGAGAAATTCATCTGCGGTATGACAAATAGCGTTGTGTATACATTACAAGTCATGGTCAACATATCCATGTAATCGTCGAACACTACTACCAGATGAATGTGCATGTGTGGTATAGCGTTAGTTTGTTTCAGAACAGAAATACTGGTTGATATAGGCCATTTGAAGTGCATGAGCAAAAACATACAGAATATCAGCGATCTGATATGAGACACTGGCCGTGAAACACTTGTTTGCGCCATCAATGAACTTTTATTTTGAACATTCGCAGCAAGTTAATATATTTAATAAATTAATTTATAAATTTCTGTTCATGTCAGTGCAATAGCATGATATTCTATTTATGAGGCAACATTTTTATGCTACAGGATGAGCATGTGAAAAGACCGTGGACTTGATTACGTTGCATCATTACACTAACTTAACGTAATTTGTAGTTGCTGTACTTACTCTTGGCCTCTATAGACGCACACAATGGAGTTAAACCTCATCGTGGGTTCATGGTTTATTAAGTATCGTTCATCATTTCGTTGTCGATATTTTCAGTGGACGGATACAGGCATGTACTCGTGGAAGGAACGGATTTCACGACATTCACGAAGACAGATATTATCGAACTGCAACAAACAATCAGCCGTCTGTTATTTCTTCCCATCTGTAATGTGTCTATAGCGGGAATAGATCGTCCTGAAGCCTGGTATGACACATTTTGTAGTCTATGATCATAACCAATATCTATGTCACCTTATTAGTATGTTCACTTTGGGACTTGCTATACCAGCGAGGGGATTTGCTTCGCGAAGCGATGCAAATTAGTGTTATCTCATTTCATATTGAATATACCTATATGAGGTACGAACAAATAGAAATAAGTGTCACAATTATTTTTACTTTACTCCTTCTCCAAAAAAATATATCTTACGACTACTCATTTGGCCGATTTCATGAGTGTCAACGGCATATATTCCTGTACTTAACTAAGACAATTATTATCAATTTTCGTGCGAAACTTGTGTAGCCTCAGCATATAATGGGTTTATATTGTTTTCAGGCATAGAAGAAGCTGATGTGGTAGAAAATGAACAACAGCAACTATTTGTAAATGTGTACAAGCAGTTGCTCAAGACGACTGGAGGAACAAGAAGTCGAGTGTCTAAAACATTGCAGGGAATTGGAACGGTATAAAAGTTCAAAGTTGAGGTGGTAGAAACTGAAAAATGTCGAGAAGTTGAGTGTCTAACATTTCAAAGGCGATTGGAACTGAGTCACGTGTACACAATCTCAAATGAGTGATATTCTTTCACTTTAAAATAAATAATAAACATTATATCACGAATATAGACATTCCGAAGAATTTCCTCAGAATTGTGACAAGTTGCCAACAAAATTCCGATTCCAAGTATTGGTCAAACTATTTCGTGGAAACTTTCCGCAATAATACGATACAACTTCTCAGCATGCTCTTTGATCAATGCATATAATATGTGTCTTTTAGCTGTGTAAGACGTTCCTGGTATGCGGTGTCGGTCCAGATCCGCATGCGCTCCTTTCTAACATGTCGCTTGTCAGCTGCGCAACAGACTTGTTTTAACATTAATTTTGTTGCCCGTATTATGTATGCAGTACGACATCTTTTATAACGTTACGGCGTCGTGATGCTCATGCAATGACGTCATTACGTCATGACGTTACAAATAAACATTGTGAAGTCTAAAATGGATGCCACTTAGCGTTTGATAGAAACTAATTCCTTGATAAAGGTCTTTTGTCGAAAAGTGGGTTCCTGGTTTTTGCAGAATTGTTCAATATTTTGTGGAATAATCCTAATTCAGAACATCCAAAACAGACAGAAGTATTTTTATTGTTGTTGGTTTTGACAGGAACATACTCCGACATTGTGCATTGTTACAACGTTCGGCGTGTATCTGAGAGTGAGTGTCGTGAACGCATGGTCATTGAACACAATTGAGTATTCAGGTTACAACATAAAGAGACACATTCTTTGTATTTCGATTTGGAGCGGTATGTGGGAGGTTTTATGGTTTGTGAATCAGATTTACGGCGACGCGTTAAAACAGGCAATGCTAGGAAACGCGTAGGAATTCCGAGGCTTGCTGAGGAATTCCTACCGTTTCCGAGCCGAGCCTGGTAAAGTTGATATCAAAAGACACCAGCCTGGTATTCTATTTATCAGGTAACGTTTTATGCTCGAAAATGACCACATATGACGTCGTTATTTATGGACAGAACGCGGACTTGTTTACGTTGAGTTATTACACTGACGTCATTCGGTAGCGTCACGTGACAACATCCGACCAATAGAACGTCAGTTTTCATTTCGTTGTAACCCGGATGTGTATTGCCTGATACAACAATATGTTATCAATCAGTAGGTATTCTGTCAATACAGGACAGATTACAAATATCCACATTGTCACATTATGTTCTAGCATTGAGGTAAATGTCTTAACATTTCTGCATATCATCTTAATATTGCAAACATGCATTCTTCTGTTGGTTGTATGGCATGCTTCTACAACTCCACATTGGTATGCCTATACTAATCTGAAGTTGAAGGCGACACTCGTATTTCGTGAAGAAAATTTAACATCGAGAAAAGCAGTTATAATTTCTCACTATACCTACTAGCCGATAAAAAGAGTAGTCGTATTGCTTTGCTTTGCTCGTCTGTATGTTCTTCCGTACGTCAGTCGGTGGTCATTTCCGTCCAAAAGCGTGCAAGAGTTTCTCCATCATGCTATAACTTCAATATTACTGGATGTATTACTTTAATATTCATGACATTTTCACACTGGACACGTGTATGTCATATGCGGCACACTGATGCAATCACTAACATGACCATCACCTTTTTAACCTTTAAAAGATGGCGACACACTTAGCCTTTAATTGTTTAAGAGTATCTACGTCATGTCATAACTTCAATATTACTGGATAGATTACTTGACTAGTCGCACACTTGATACCTGCGTAAATATATTAACCATTCACACATGATTAACATAACCTGACACTGAAAATCTTGATAACCTTTTATCACATCGAAATGTTTATAAGCGTTTCTCCATATATGAAACTTCAATATTGCTAGCTGGATTACGTTGATATACGGACATTTGATAAACGTGGACATGCGTGAAGCATTCATGCATCTATTGCCATGACCAATACATTTGCGACCTTCACAAGGTCGCCGCACTGAGCCATTTGTGATCCAAAAAGGTTGTCAGAGTTTCTTAATTATGCCATAACATCCACATAACCTTACTTATTTATTAATATTAACGTAATTTTACGTCAAAATGTTTGTTGTTAAATTTTCATGACAAAATATGCAATGGGACATACCAACCTTTTACAAACATAATGTCTAGGTTACTATTCCTTTAGCTAATTTATCTCTTCCTAACATTGTAAAATCCACGATCGCATCCCCAAATATACTAACTAATGAGGAGCTAATAGGCCTAGTCAATTCGAAAAACTGCTATTCAAGAAAGAATCGTGTTTTATAATTCACGTTTCATTCCACGAATGGTCTTGTAATTTCTCACATGCATCCCTCTGATGGTCTTCTGGCACGTCGTGCCTAATACACGGACATTACGCACATATTGTATTAGCGAGCGCACCCAACTACACCCCCAGTTACCTACGTAAACAGGGGTCTAATGGGGTGCCCGTGCAATAGGTAATGCGATCAAATAGGCCACAATGCAGTGACTATTTTCGATCAATAAATTATGTTTTAAGCGATTTTAGTGTGTATTTTCAATATTTGTATTATTAAAATGTATCATATCGGTACTCCTTTAAGTAATATTTGTATATTTTAAATGTGTTGATGTTCTCATGAAGCGCATGCAATATAAGTATTACTTAATCCAGCTTATATTGAGGCAAATCACACAGCCTTAAAACTAGTGCTGCAGTATAAACCATATTATCGTATATTATTCATAAGTATATCACTATTAAGCATTAATTACAATATGTATGCGTAATATTAAAATAGTATATGCTATCGCTGTTCCGCTATATGTGATATTTATAACAAAACATTTTTTTTTATTCGTCCGCGTACGGATTTCTGTCACACAAAGCGCCATTCTCAGTTCATATTTTGACCTATGCATATGAACCAGACTAAGTTTAAACAACGCTCGATTCCGTCCGATTCCGTTCTTTTCAAATTTCTCTGCATAATGTTCAGACTAACTACATAAGTAATGCTGCTAAATAAGTGTTAACGGCTGGAACCTGGTCATCATTAAAAGGAAGAAACCACAGTCGTATTATTGAAAAATAAGATTTACCTGATACCTCATGGAGGCCGCCATTAATCCAGTGTAAACAATAGACCACGTGATCCCATTCCCTGAGTAGCCCCCGCTTAAGTGAAACGGTGTGCTAATCATGATATTATGTACCCCAACAATAATTGGAAACGGTTTGAATTTCTCGGTAAAAACTACGAAGATCATAAAAGAATAACGACTTATATTTAACATTGGATATGCGTAAACGGTATTACTCTCTCATCGGATCGTCAGTTGTCGTCGATAGCGACTTAACGTACTGATCTGGTCTTAATTTATTGTCAACTTTCAACGTCATTTACAGAATATATGACTGATTTTTTAAATAAATAACGGCAAAATACGATGACGTCTGCTCTGAAATATCTGTCAACTTGCGGACGTATTTTAAAGAAATCGATTATATGTTAATATCGGCTACGAATGTGTGTATGGTCCCTTGGCTACACCCGACACATTACACATATCTAATTATAATTACACGTCGCTTTGTGTGGAAAAAAATCGATAACGTGCAGCCGTGTGACGAGTTGTTCATCTGATGACTTTGCACAGCTGTAAATTTTTACCCTTAGGCAATGTTTTGAAATTGACGGGTCGTTTTGATGTGTGCCGCACACCTCGCTGTCGGAGACAACGTGACAATTAACGATACACTCGATTATACGCAGATCTATTAGATGGCTGACTTTTTTTTTAAAATCGATTTTCGGAGGCCGGAATGTTAAAAGCGTGAGACATATTATAAGTTGTTCAGTACATTTTTAGAAAATCAGTAATATTTTCCGTAAAATGGTGTTGAAAAGTTGAGAAAACTTCTATCACCGTATTTATTTTTGACGATATTGTTTTAAAAAATCACTAATATTTTCCGTAAATGGTGTTGAAAATTGACATAAAATATATCGCCGGATTTCACGGATAATCGTTTAGAAAATCACCAATATTTTCCTAAATGGAAAATGACACAAAATTCAGCGCTCACGCGGAATTCAAATCGATAAAAAATACTAAACTGTGGTTCCGTCTCTATATGACTTTAGCTGTTGCTGGGACGTTAAACCCATTCATTTTCACTTTTAACAAGGCTAATTATTTGAGGTGCATACATAAGGGACATAACCATAGTAAGCCAGCAATACACAGAAACATTAACGTTTAGAATGTGAGAAACATACATTGCCGGCTGCTGTTGCTTTATATCTTGTCTTCTTTCTCAATAAAAACATGTTTTGACAACATTTATCCTTGTCAGTGGAAATGACTTTAAAATGTTATCAAAGCACATTTTGATATTAAAAATAACATTGTAACGGTTAACACTTACTCGGCTTTGTAGTCTGTCGCTATGCTATGCCAATATAGTTCAGTAAATTATCTTTTATTATATAGTCCGTCGTCAATTGTTCTCCTGTGGGAATATCGTGAACATTTTGTGTTGAGTACATAATCTGTATCCATATAATATTTGAAAAAGAATAATACACCGCGCCAATTTTTTCCGACCCAGACTGTGCAATTGGCGGTCATTTTGAACTATTAGTTCACAACTTTCACATGTAAGCTAAAATAGTGACAATTGACGACTAACTAATATTTTACAAATAGGCGGTCATATATTCTTGCAAGAGTAAAAGTATCTCAATCGAAATATAAGTTTCCATTGTGCTTTATGTAATTAGCAAATGCAACTATGCATTTCCTGCTTATTGTTGGTATTTTCCGTTTTCCACCGTTGTACTGGCTGTGCCAACCGCATGCTAGATATTTGTTAACTATTTGGGTTTTTGATCTTCATATATCAGTCCAACGTTCTAACTGTTCACATTTTATTGCAGTTAATTTGCTTGTTTGTTGAGTAACTGTAAACACACTTCTTTTTAAAACGGTTGAAAAGAATATATAAGCATTGAATGACGCTTTTTCATATTTAAGCTTTCCAATGAAATGAACTATTTCTAGAAGTGTGTCATTATAAGCTGTCATACATTATACACTATTTTCAACTCATTCAAACTGAATTCTGAGCACAATTACTTGTGTACATTATCAAAGTATCAGTAGCCGATTTCATCAAAATTGGAAAGCATATTTAGCAAAGTATACCTTAAGGGAGTAATCGTTTATTTTTCGCGAAATGCATTATTTCATATAGAACTAAGGACTACATATAGTTGATGATTAAAAGTATGCAGAATTATTATACTGACGTTATTACATTATCACAGCCAAGTTGGCTGTGATAATGTTATACATTCAGTAAAATAAAAAATAAAAAAGTTATCCTTAAATTCAAAACTTCTCCCTCAAAGTGTACTTTGCAATTTTGGTGAAATAACCTATAGGCTAGTGTGTGGGATATAAAGTTAATGAGGCGAAACTGGGAAAAATGTATTCCTAGTTTCCGAGCATGATGCATGTGATATTAAAGGTACTTGCTCACTCAGTAGGCACAACATGTTCTATCATCTGATACATTTTCTGACAAAATTCACGACTACCCCACGTATTTATTGGCATTATTAAACATTTTATATCAGACGTAAATTTTCACACTGATATCAGGAGCAATAACCGTGCTTCCTTAAAATGTAATAGACATTACTATGTATTATCTGTATTTATGTTTTGATGTGCAATGATCAGATTTATATTCTGTCGAAAATATTATTTTTTCAGGTGACGCATCTAATTAGTATAAATAATTAAACAAATATAATGCCTCATTTGCATATGAAATAGCCTGATACGATAGCGAGTCACTATCAGTAAAATAAATATTACAAAATTATTATATCTGTATAGCGGGCACTCGTAATTTTCAGAAGTGGTGGAATAGTGACACAATTATACACTTTATTTAATTCATATAAAGAACATTTTGTGCCTACTGAGTGGGCATGTATCTTTAACATACTCTATTGTGATTTTAGGTTTATCATGTAGGTAACGTTTTATTCAATGAACAACATGTATTGAATAGTGATATTTTATGTCTAATGTATACGCCATGTTTGTATCACGATCACAATGAGCAGCTGTATCGGATTGCTATAACGATACGAGAGGCCTTCATCATATCAGCAAGTTAATTATAAACAAAATCAAAGCACTGTTCTCACAATGTTAGTTACAGCCTTTACACTAGAATTATAACAATACGGCAATTGTACAGTTTCAATTAAATCAGTCAACACGTTATTACATATCATTTAAATCATCAGTGCATCACTCATGTATACGGTGGCACAGAGAGACATGGAAATAGTTTTTACTTTCGCGTGCGCACGCAATAGGTTTTGCGTAATCATGCGAAGTGTTTTGCCTTCGCCCGCGAAATGTAATGAGGGCATACACGATTGGATATGTTTCGCATGCGCACGCCTGTCATCAGTATATATATACACCAGTATGGCCTGTATGTATACACAGAAGTGTGACATGTCACCAATATATGCACATATTTATGACATGCCACGAGTATATGTACACACCAGTATGGCATGTAACAAATATGTATAAAAAGCAGTATGACATGACACGAGTATATGTACACACCAGTATGGGATGTCCCCAATATGTATAAACAGCAGTATGTCATGTGACGAGTATGTACAGACATCACTATGGCATGTCACCAGTATGTATATACATACACCAGTATGGCGTGTCACCAATATGTATACATACACACAAGTAAAACATGTCACGTGCATGTAGTATCAATACTGGTGACAGGCCATACTGGTGTGTATCCGTATTAGTGGCATGTCATACTGCTGTGTATACATACTGGTGATATGCAATACTGGTATGTATACCTGCTGGTGACATGCCATACTGGTGTGTATTCATACTGGTAACTGGTCATACTGTTGTGACACATACGTGAGAGGCCAAACTGTCGTGTATCCATACTGGTGACAATCCATAGAGAAATGAAGTACATGTACATATTTTTTTAGAAACATATTAAAGAAAAAAGAAACATATGTGATAACTGGTAAAATGGGCGGGAGAAACTTCACAATGTGGTCGATACAAATATATAGTTAGAGTTGATCTTACAATCAACTAGTTTTTGAGAGAATGCAGTAAAATCTGCGAATAAAGTAAGTTCACCGTGGTACATGTATGCTCGTTTTGGTGTCAGGACATAAAATGTGATAGTGTTAATACAATGAACAACGATTCTATCATTTCTAGATATGGATATCAAAATTTGAGATAAATGACCATTGTATTTTAGCAGACTGATTTTACATGTAGCAAATAATTATAATACATTTGTTAGTGGGTATACTAGCATGCCCCAAGGGTATTCAATCTCTGTCAGTTCGGAGTAAGAAACCAGGATTGGTTGTTGATTGTTTATCCTGTTATTAACACCCTCACGTTGAAAGCGAATTCGAAAGCACGTGAGGACGTCAATAACATGTTTAACCCTTTCAACACCACATACCTGTATGGTAGTATTGGCAAAAGGTGTAGATCCAGATGAGCCAGCTCGTGACGAGCCGTCTCATCAGGATCTGCATGATTGGCAAGTAATTTTCATATTTTTGAGAACATAAACACCCCTTTCCCATAAATGGACTAGTCTGAAAATCATTTTGTGACGATTGGATTGGTTGAAAAAGTAATATATCAAAATCCATTCCAGTTACTTAAGGGTAAGGGTTAATTAATATATTATTTCGTCTGATGGAAATTCATTAAATCAATGCAGATCTTGACTTATTTAACTCAAGGTTAGCCACAGACTGTGGCGTGACGAAAGTGCCAGGATTATCAAACAGTGAGTGAATTCGGCTATTGCAGGCTGCAACCACAGCGACTCAAATTTGTCCCTGTGTTTGCAGAAGAAATCGTCCATCCACAGTGTAGTCATATGGAAGTATCATGTGCTAGTTGGTATTCTACATGTTCTATACGGATGCATTATTTGTTTTGTCTATATTATCCTCAAACATGTATAACATAATTAAATCACTAGTATCGTTAAAGTTTATACACTTTCCCATTATAGGTTGAAGTAAATGCGATATTTGGTAATCAAATATTTATGAATACATCGATTCCCGACGGTAAGCATAGCGACACTCACGTGGTCCCTGTGCCTGTCGTCTGAGATCGACTACTCGCCATGTAGCTCCTGATTACTAGGCCATAACATAATTAGTACACCGATATTTACATGCATGTAGGATATATATAGTGTATCGTGCTTCTTTATAATGTGTTAGACATGGCGCAAATTGGCAGTTGCAGACGACAAACACAGCGACATCCAATTGGTCCCCGGTGTTTGCCGTCCAAGACCGTCTATGTAGTCATATATCAAAAGGTATACATGTACATTATTGTAAATGATTTAGTTGCATGTGTGCATTATTTCTGCCATGAATAAGCCTAGTTTTCTTAAATGTATTTTTGATTTATTGCTTAGTAGTGCTTTAAATTTTATAATATTTGTTGATAATATGGTTTAATGTATTGTTTTCGTTTTTCGTTAAAGAATGAACTTTTTAAAAATAGATAATTATATTCATCACCAGGTCGTTAGAGTGACATAACGTACATTTTATATATGATTCCTCTGTTTCTGACCATCTGCCTTCTTCAATCGGTAATTTATGGTTACTTGTTATAAAATTAGCCAGGTTTAACATTGTTTTTGGTAAACATGAACAATAATCTTCTAGCTCGAACGATTCTTTAAATATATTGTAATTTTTACCTTTACTTGTTGCTTGTATTTTTACATTCCAAGCTTGTATGAACTGGTCGATAAGCGTGGATTTAATTTGTTGTATATATTTCATTTTTTAATGAAAAAGTCCTGTATTTCCACTTGCGTTTAGAATATTTGTATATGTCGGATCCATTTAAAATAAAAAATATCCGTAGCGGAAATATTATCGTACATCATATGAGCTATTTTTTCTTGTTTTCCTGAAATTATTCGAATCCAAAATTGTAACATTCTCATTTTGATAGTAATTTCAATCGGGTATCTGCCGAGTTCCTCGTATAACATATATAACACTGTACTTTTCCTACTTTTAGTTATTCGTCTTAAAGTATCAGTGTGTATTCGTTCTAAATTGTCTATATTTTCAAACCCCAATACTTTGCACCCATACGTTAAATTGGAA
The DNA here is from genome assembly GCA_029237695.1 of Conchocele bisecta. Taxonomy (NCBI): domain Eukaryota; kingdom Metazoa; phylum Mollusca; class Bivalvia; order Lucinida; family Thyasiridae; genus Conchocele; species Conchocele bisecta. The sequence continues at coordinate 44,097 of JAQRGA010000039.1, read as the reverse complement.
GTACTGTGTGGTCAAATAAGTTTAGTTGTAAATCAATAGGCAGATCTATGTTGGCTATACGTGTATTGAGTAAGTACGTTGCTGTTTTTGCTTGTTCTGCTATGTGTTTTCTAGCATTTAAAAAACTTTCACTTTTGGAGAAGCAGACACCTAAATATTTGTAAATGTTTACGAGTTCTATTTCAGATTCACAAATTTTATATTTATGTTTATTATTTTTTCTTGAGCCGAAAATAATGATTTTAGTTTTGTTATAGTTGATATTTAGTTTCCATAAATTGCAATAGCTTAGAAAATCATCTAGAGATTTTTGGAAATCGGCTTCATCGTCGGATATAATAATAGTGTCGTCTGCATAACGTAATACTATAATTGTTAGGAAAAGCTATGAGTCATCTGAATGATATTATATTATTATGCTCTCATTGTATTTGGAAGATAAAACACTTTCTAGGTCATTTACGAACAATGATAATATAATAGGTGATACCTTGTCCCCTTATCTAACGACGCAATGACTTGGGAAAAACTGTGAATATTCACCTTTGCATGATACACATGCTTTAATGTTTGAGTACATATTTTGAGTCTAATGCCTGTGAGAAATCTATAAATGCGCAATATAGTTTTTACCAGAGCATTATGCTCTGGTAATAGTACGATCTCCGTCCAAATCAAGACAAAAGGACTTCACCACGTGGTGTATTCTTACACATCCAAATTCTCCAAAAATCGGTAGATTTTTTTGCAAAATATAATCACTGAAGCTGCTATATTTACTATTCGTCGTAACAAATGAGTGGGTGGTTGGTCGGGCGAACGCGACTGCGTAAATTAAATTAACGATAAGGATTCCTCCTTATAGAAACCACGATTTGCCTGGTTTGGCCCTCAGGTACGTTTTTTCCTTAGCTCTTTTGTTACCTGGGAGTTGAATTGTGTTATTGCCCATTATAAAAGTAGTAAGATTATTACTGATCCTACCGCTTTTGGGAGGGTCTCAGGTGATTATGGTGTGTCGAGGACCTGGCATCAGATCAAGATTAGTCTGATTTCAGGGCTGAATATATAGCTAAATGGCATTAGCTGTTGATAGGTCGTTAAACCCCAACACATAGACAAACAAACAAACAAAACGTAACAAACGAGTATTTCAATTTAAAGCATTATGACATAGACAGATAGATACACTTGACTTCAATTATAATGGCTTCATAAGAGTGATGGTATATATGAATATAACATATGTGAATATTGTCTTATTATTGTATACTATATGGAGCATTGAGTTGCCACCTCCGCCATCTTTGTATGCACAAATGTACAAGCCATCGTACAGTTTCACCACTTCGTGCGTTTTACACATACATCAAATAATATGACAGTAAACCAAACAAAATTTGTTGCAATACTTAATAGACAGATACGACAAAAGCCAGCTATAAATATTATGTCAGCAAACTATACAAAAGACGAGATCTCAGCATTTCTCCTATCAATCTCAAACTAAATGTTCATGTGTAAACTTTTCAATCTGATGCACAACCTATGTTAGTGTACATGGTACCCATAGGTAAAGCCATATTCACTCGCATAGTAGGTGAATAGACACCAGGGACAATACACTCAGGTAACTGCTTACACGTCACTGGATTTGATAGCTAATAACAGAGCATAGTAGTGGGTATATGTCGTATATGTTGCGTGGTTTGCCAGGTAAAAGTGATCCACTGTGCGATTTTCTGTGTATGCTGCTATTTATAATGGTCGTTCATGTTTTCAAAAACACAGGTAGAAACCTGTCCTTGCTTTTCTACATGTGATTAGCTACATTATATCATATTTTCTACTTTACATTTTGAGTTCTTTTTAAAACGGCAGAACAGGTGAACGTGGCTGATGGCTGGAACACACAAAGATGACCGACTTGGCCACTCCATGTGCCGTATAGGATACAGTAACGAGGCAATATTCACATATATTTTATACATATATTCTATCACATTTAGGAAGAAATTATCTTTGAATCAAACTACGATTAGGTATAGAACGGTTCCTTAACAGTTAGTGATAATTGCAGTAAAAAAACGCGACATTCGCTGAAATTAGACAATGGCATTTAAGGATTATTTTCACCGTACAAGGATTTCCGGACCAACGACAGTTTGGTCAAAATCACAAAAAAAAATAATGTCCACTTGCACAGCTGAGAAGTTATCAAGATCGATTTACCTCGAGAGAACGAGTTAGGTAAGTGACAGCTTAGAACGATTAGTGTCACGGTGAGCCTAAGAATGTCTGCACTTGCACACCCGTCAGTGAGCAAGTCTTTACGAAATAATGGTTTAAATTGAATAATCGCTGCCTATTGCAACATTCGTGTGCTTTGCATTTATAAATAAATACACCGTAATTGATAGTTTTCACGTAGAGTAATGTCAAAAAGGCACCAACTTTTACGGAACTAGAAAAAAGAAGTTTTAACAGATATTTTAAGAACAGACGGACGAAGAGACATTGTAGAGGACAAACACAATAAAACTCGCAGTTTCACTGAATTGATATTGGACAAACACACAGGGTTCCGAAAGTAAATAATTGTTGGATTTGACCGTAGCTGATTTTGAAAAATTACGGTTTTACAATGCTCTTTAGAATAATTTTAGAAGAAAACAAAAGAGTTTATTGTGTCTGTTCGTCCGTCCGTCACGTAATAGCTGGATACATGCTATTTGGTGTGCGGCTTCCTAGTGGTCTGCCGATGCGCAAAGTGAATTTCGATTTTTGATTTGACCCTTCGGTCATAGATTATACACAATAATAGGATGACACAATGGCGATACATGTAACGGGTTCGGATCAAACCGTACCCATGTCAAAACGTACCCAAAACAAAAGGATGAAAATGTACCCAACATCGGGTCAAAACGTACCCATTATCGGGTACGTAACAGTCAAAATGGATTATCCAACTTACATGTGCAATTTATATATTATAATATATTATTGACAAGATATTGCACTACAATTTTTTGAAAGTGAATACTCGTCGTGGCTTATGACGCAATCGCATTGGTGGCGCCGTTTGATAGTCTGGGTACGGGTGTTAACCCGGGACTCTGTGAGATTTAGGCTAATTCCACTATACGATAGATTGCGGAGCAATACAAATATGATTACATAATTACTCTGTTGTTCGGCTCCAGAAGGTGCAACTCAGGTGGTGATCACAACAACGTTGCAAAAGTCTTATACATGTATATGGCTTTGTCCAGAATCGGTCAGCGTATCACGCGTTAGGATTGTTTGTAATCGGTATTTGTAGCTGGAAGTTCATAAACTGTGTAACTTACTGTAAATGAAACAGCAACAATTCCGCCTCCGAGCATCCTTCCTTTGTAAGTCGTATATTTAGTATATTATCATCATTGCTGATATCAATTTTGTTTAATATTTCCTGCAGATCATCATCAGAGTTCTCATTTTGCTTCGAGTTAATATTATGAAAAAGTCAAACAAATCATCTAATTTTGCTGCAGGCGTACTTCCTTTTTTCAGGTTATTCAAGATTTTTCAGTATTTTTTAGGATCGCTTTGTGGCAGTTTTCTTAATTTATTTTCAGTTTGCTTTTTGTGCTACCTAATACATTTATTCATGTTTTCTTTATACATTTTCCTTTGAATTCGTGAATTTCGTTTATCATCATCAGAGTAACTTTATTGGATATTTTTCTTTGCTGCGTTACATATTAATCGTGTATTACGGCATTTTGTTCCGAACCCATAGTTTATCATAAACATTTGGGGTGTTCTTCGTTGTTGAGTTGTGTTTTTTTCCTTATGTATGTCCGTTTTATAACTATTTACTTGTTCTGTACACGGTATGTGTATTGTCATCGATATGAGCGAATGACCATCCCGACAATCAGTTTATCCGTTTCCAATATGTCAAATGAATCTACAATTGATAGATACGATTTTTTAAAACGCAGCTAGCGTATAGTCAATCAAGGACTGATTTCTGAACGTTAATTTACCGATATGTTTGTCGTTTCCGGTTCAACAATTCAGAATAAATAAATTATTATTTTTATTAGTTTGTAGCCATGCGTGTTCGTTTTCGTATCCATTGACCTTCTTTCAATGCTAACATTCACTGATTGGATATTATTTATGCAGTCAAAGAAGAATAATGTATTTTCATCGAAGTTAAAATAGTCAGACAAAAAATCATCTGAATTTGTATAATCTCTCGAATTTGCACATCTACTATTGACATCTCCAGTGATGAAAACATAGTTATTTTCACTACAAATTTTCGTATATAACGCTGTTCTCTATGTTTTGTAAAAAGAGTGTAATTTGGCAGTGAAATAACATCAAAATCGTGTAATTTTGTTTCACTGACACAGAAAATATCATATTCCTTTATCATGTCAATAAATTCGATATAAATATAGTTGTGTCTCTGTTTGAGTCCACATACATTTAGGGTACCTATTCAGAGAGTTTTCTCCCTAATGTCCTATGCACTATTATTGTCGCCCCCACCCCCGCCGACTGTGGAATGTCTCGGACTGTACGCTCACTGTCACTGTCTAGACTGCGAGCAGTCCGTGATGATCTTTGGTCCCGTGCACGGGTTATACATGGAGAAGCATATCGCCTTACGGCTGACCTAGATGTTTGCACAGGTGGACCACGTCCGTGACTGGTGTTCTGAAGACCAGCCGATTGTTTTTAGGGTTATTTGGAGTCTTGGGGACGTTGAATGATGAAGTCCATTGGAAAATCGATTGTTGAATAATCGGTGTGGCTAGCTGCCTGGCTATGGCAAGCCAAATTCATAATAATTCCCTAAACCTTGGTTTGGAGCTTAAAGGTACATGCCCATCCAGTAGGCACAAAATGTTACTTACATCAGAGACATCATCTGACACATTTTCTAGCAAAATAAACATTCATTCACCATTATTCCACGTATTGATTGACATTATTCTATATTTTATATCAGCCGTAAATTTACACACTGATATCAATGGCGATAACCGTGTTTCCTTAAACTGTTAACGGACATTACTATTTATTCTCTGTATTTATTTTTTGATGTGCAATGATCATACTTTATAATCTGTGGAAAATATTATTTTTTCAGGTGACGCATTTAAATAGTATAAATAATACCATACCTCATTTTCATATGAAAATAGCCTGATACCAACGCGCGTCACCATCAATAAAATAAATATTATTAAATGGTAATACCTGTTTAGCGCCCACTCGTAATCTTTAGAACTGGTGAATAGTGACACAATTATACACTTATTTAATTCCTATACAGAACATTTTGTGCCTACTGGGTGAGCATGTACTTTTAAACCATAGTTGAACAATTGGTTTTAGAGATACGATGCAAATCGTCAATTAACATAGTTTTTACCAATCGGTTTCAACACATCAACACATTGTTTGCATATATGAGACCCAGTGCCTTTAATAATAATAATAATACAGCATTCGTTTCGACATATACGAGAATAGAGAACACCAGTAGCCTATCTCACCAATATTGCAAAGTATACTTATCTAGCAAATTTTCAATTTAAGGATAAATTTATTATTTTTTATTATACTGAATGTATTACATTATCACAGCCATTTTTGGCTGTGATAATGTAATAAAGTCAGTGTAATAAGTCTGCATACTTTTAATCATCAAATATATGCAGTCGTTAGTTCTATATGAAATGATGTATTTCGAGAAAAATAAATGATTACTCCCTCAAAGAATACTTTGCTAGATAAGTATACTTTGCAATTTTGATGAAATCGGCTACAGGCTAACAAGTGTGAGTGTCATATCTATGGAAGGTAATATCCGCCATAATTGTATGTGACTTGATGCTTGCCTGCTGATGAAATTACAACTTATATTCATGTTATTTCATTCGTCATTTGTATTTATTACATTTGAAATCTGCTTGTTGTAATTGTATTTGTCTTTCTTACATGTCAATTCTGCTGATTGCTTTGTTCATTCGTCTTACTTACATTACAATTATTGATACGTCCTTATTCGTGTCCCTGATTTATTGCACTAAGCATTTGCAATAGACAGTAAGAACAAAGCACTTAGCAATTTGAATAAGGCCGAAAGCAGTAAGGACAAAGCCGCAGGAAGTAAGCATCAAGCCACAGTCCGAAAGCGGAAAGCCGCAAGCAGAAAGCATCAAGCCACAAGCAGAATGATGCAAGAAATGTATGGGTTAGTAGTGCGTCATTATGACGTCAGATGGCACTTCTGTCCTCTCAAGTAATTATCCCTCTAATAAATTATAGTCCGACATCTGTACTGGTTCTGCATGAATTAAACAATAGGTTCGCTTACTCCTAAGAAAGAAAAATTACATGACCAACACCCCCACATGTCCTCAAATGAAACTGGGTAGTAATTGATAAAGATTTGCAAGCAGACTGTGTCAGTGACCTCAAAACACCCGCACGATTGTGTTCATATTGGACTACTATTACCCCCTTGACGATTTCGCACCATTTATTATTCTATAACCTATATGAACTAAATTGCATACGTATGTATGGTGTTTGACTCACTAATGTGTTTTATACATACATGTATCCTCATAATTAAATTACATATGTACGTAATTAAAAACATTGTTATAGTAAGTTACACATATGGTAACTTACACAGGTTGACTGTCAAACTGGCCCGTTACCGATACAAACCAATAACCGTCAGGGATCAGACTAAGGTGGCCCACCACCATTAATTTTCCCTAAAACACTAACCCGTTACCACATATTTTTCTATTCTCTGCTACTTTCATTTTTCTTATGGATGTTGTGGTACCTATTTTCCAATAACCTGCACCCATTCTGCTCTGGATCTTGCCTAATTAAAATATAGATTTAATTACTGTTGTTGAGCTGGTACAAATTTTGCTTTATGGAAATTAAATAAGTGTATAATTGCAACTAGTCCACCACTTTTAAAAATTACGAGTGCCAGCTACACAGATATAATTATTTAGTAATCTTTAATGTACTCATAGAGACTCGCGGTGGTATCAAGCTAGTTCCATATGCAAATGTTGCAGTATTTTTAAATTATTTATATCAACTAAATGCTGAATAAATATATTTATCGACATATCATAAAGTATGATATTGCACATGAAAAAATAAATAAATGGAATAAATAGTAGCTTCCGTTATCATTTTAAGGAAACACGGTTATCGCCCCTGATATCAAACATTTCGCGTTTGATATAAAAAGTATAATAATGTCAATTAGTACGTCTGGTAATGGTAAATCAATGTTCATTTTGCCAGAAAAATGTCAGATTGAACGAAATAAAGAAAAACATGTCTCCTTATATTATAACCTGGCATGTAGCACTCTAGGTTTAAGGTTAGAGAAATTGAGTATGCAACAGTAGTCCGGCATAAAAAATAGTCCGGGTGTTTTAAGGTCACAGACACAGTTTGCTTGCAAATCTTGATCCATTACTACCCAGTTTCACTTGAGGAACATGTTGGGGGTGTTTTTAATTCCAGTTTTCAGCATATTTGAAGCATTAATAGAAAACACTGAGCCTGTTGGCCACGAGATATAAACAGAGTTTCCGTGACCAAATAATGTAAACAATATTGGGGGACATGACGAGGTTGGTCCCACAACATTAATACGAATAGTGAAAGTAGGAAAGACTGGCTGGGATTCGGTTAAATTATACAGTAAAACTATTTGGTGTATTTTAACATAAACATGGCGCAACAGAAAAGGCGGCATCAATCTACATCAACACCGTTAGGGACATGGAACCAATTTAGAGAGCAACGTATTGTAGGACAGGTATCAGCATAAATAATGTAAGGGAGAACTATTTTAAGTTTTAGCAGCGCACCTGGCGTCATAATGGTTGTTCCCAAATTACTGTTGCAATTATTGTTGTCAAGGGGCGTGGCCTAGCGAGCTGACAAGCGTATCGCAAAACAGCGATGCAATAATCTGTAATGAAACTCCGGATGTCACTAAGAATGTAGTATCAAGCCACATGTAGCATGTAATTAAAACGAACGCATTGGTCCAATTGTAACTGTACGAATGAATTAAACATCAACCCAAATGCGCATGCAATAAAGACAAATATATAACCAAGACGATTTCAAATGTCATACATACAAATGACGAATAGAATAGCGTGGATATAAGTTGAAATTCCACCAGCAGGCAAACACAAGGCCACATAGAACTGTCATAAATACAAACGATGAATGCCATAACACGCATAGAACGTGTAATGTCATCAGCAAGCAATCATCAAGCCACATATAATTATGGCGGACATTACCTTCCATACATATCTAGGTATCATGCTATGCTAAGAAACGCGAAAGAAAGGAATTCCGAGGATCGCCGGGGAATTCTTACCGTTTCCTAGCCTATGTTCAATACATGTAAATACATCAATTGAAATTGTCAGATGATCATAACTGTGCACTTACGAACCTTTTAGTCGTAAGACGTTTAGTGAAACAGCTCCCTGATGTCAAGAGGCTCTAGCATGGTATTCTAGCTATCTGGGTCCGTTTCATTAAACTTCGTACGACTAAGTGGATTGCAGGTGGTAGCATGCGATGGGTAGTTTAATGATCGGGATTCACCCTTACCGGTATCCCGAACGGAGACGTCGTTGACATTCTTCTAATTGAGGGTTTAATCTGGTTATACCCATTGTATGAGTAATACAATTATTCCTAATCTTATTACTTTTATGGGAAGGGGCCAAGTAACTTTGGTGAGGTATGGACCTGGCATCAGGTCAGGATATTCTAATTGCAGGATTGATTAAATATTTATTTCGATGTAAATATTTCGTTATGATTTTGGGATGTTCTCACCAATGCTGCAGGTTACATGCAGGATCGAACCCGTTGGCCCGTTAATGTGGGAAGCATCGTAATGTTCGTACGAACATTATTATGTTACGAAGTTTAGTAAAACGGTATCGTGTTGTCCAATGCAATGTACAAGTGCAATAATGAAGCCAAGAAGGCTTGTCCACGTTGCGTCTTTGCACTTTCGTCTTTCGGAAACATCATTTGTGGATGTGACTAGAGAAATGGAGCTTATGCAGAGTTTGCGAACAATGTAGGTCCATATCAGCCTGTGCATGTTAAATTGTATTAAGATATCATAACATGCTATAACATTTATGCCATTACTCATATGTGGCTGTGGCTGGAGAAATGGGGATTATTGGTTATGCGACCAGTGTAGATCCTGATCAGAATGTGCATCCGCACAGTCTGATCAGGATCTGTACTGTTCGCCAGTGCAACAATGAAACACACGTCATGGGTGATAGTGAAATAATTTTTCGAATGCAGATTCATACAGATACACATTATATGATTAAATTGCCTGATACAGCGTTGGGCATTGGACTACCACCTGCGATAAATGTACATGCCCACTCAGACATTTTCTGACAAAATAAACATTCATTCATCATTACCCCACGTAGTGATTGCCATTATTATTGTTATTTATTATTATAGTCCGGGGACAAATGTACCAATACGTATATGAATCCACAGGCATTCGGAGTGTTTCGGCTTTCATCGGTATAACCATATATACATGAACAAGGCTTCTAACTTTGGTCGGACACGAGCTCGTATCATAACAAAATAACATGTTTAAAATTGTCTATGCATGCTATGTGTTTCAGCAGGATATCGATAAATCTCACATGATCGTATGAACTTGCCACTACAATATTGACGTTAGAGCCCTAAACGCATTATTTTATTTGTTATGATACGAGGTTGTGTCCGACCGAGGAAAATTAGCTGTAATTCAATAGTATTTGCATAATTATGTTCTAACTATGTTATTTTAGCAAGATATCAATAATTATCAAATGAACATGTGCACTTTCCGCCAAAATTTTCACAATAGCGTTTAATAAAATCGCAGAATTTGTTATGATACGAGGTCGTGACCGACCAAAGTTAGAAGATTTGTTCATTTAGAAAGAGTTATACCGATGAAAGCAGAAACAAGCCGAATGCCTGTGTACGAATCCGGCACCTCGTGTTGATTTTTGTCACCCGATAATTGTATAAACATGAATGTATAAGGTTTCCAAACATACGGGTGCCATATGTTCAAATGTCATTTCAAGGTCATTGAACTTCATGCATACTGGGTGTCCGAATAATGATATGGATAGGACAATTTGCTGTTCTCAATGAACTGATAACCGTATGCTCAGAAGATCCAACTATTAGATATTCGGCATCTTACTAGCAGAAACACACACGTTTGATCAATGCATGGCGGTTATATTTTCAAAATGGCTGCCAAAAAGCTACGTTTTTCAAATAGGCTGGTCTGTAAGACACGTATGAGCGTAATTTCATATATGTATACCTATATTTGTAGTTCAAAGTATCGTATAAGATATGTAGTGATGCCGTTTCTTATACTTTGCCATATTTACATTTCAAAATGGCCGCCAAACTGCCTTTTGTTATAAATACAGGTATGCTAAAAATAACTTCGTAGTGTTTCCGGTGCACACATCCATTACTTTCATTAAGAAACTGAAATAAGTCAAACTGATCTGCTATTGATACTAATGTGTTTGCTAGCAACGATATAATAATCACGGCAATAATGTTTACTTTCAAAATGGCCACCAAAATAAAACTATATGCCCAGTATAGACCAGTGTAAAAATCAAATGTTGAACTTCATGTGGATGCTCTAATCCATGCATTCACAATCACAGATTCTAACAATACACCAGAAATATATGTGTTAAATATTCAATGAGTCTTGTCGTGGTTTATATCGCATTTACTAGTCAATTATATACATATTTCGTACATATATTACTTACTTGGAAGTTTATACACATTTGTTCGAACACACTGTGTATATACCCACATATTTATTATCAAAGAATCCAGCACTGTGCGGAGTAACATATGCAAATTATGTCACATACTCAATGCGGTTTTACAATATGTATACATTGCATTCTCCGTAATTTGTGAACATGCTGCACAAGGATATGACTTAATTGGAATATTTACACAGATTTTCGAACATACTTAACTAATTGCCATCGATGTTATGAGTTTCTCACATGACTAGGTGGTCACATACATTAAATATGTTTATATAGTGCTCAGGAGTACCCCATACCAATGACATATAGTTTGGTCATACAGCTCTGCTTCTGTGCTGTATGAATGACATTTGAAGGTGATGATATTCATGAAATTTGCATGGACTAAATTAGTTTTCATCAATACAATATACCGTACATTTTGTATATACAAAACTATAGTATACGTAGTTACAACGATATAATATTTTCTTTAATGTAAAATTAATATTCGTGTTAAGACGAATCTGATACATACACTGCATTCAGAAAAGTAGTGCAATTCAGAGAATGATATGTGCATACCCATGCTCTTAGCAAACAGGAAAACAGCATTTTTAACGAGACACTTAACCCTTATATATGCTATTTTTATGAGCTTGCATTATATAAGTTAGAGCATATGCCAGAATGCTCTGTATTCAGAGCTGCCTGTGGGCTTTGCCACGTTTTTCTATGATATCCGTTACAGCGAAGAATGTATACATTGCATGCTTATATGTCATATCATGTGCTAATCTTGTCCATTATCTGTCATCCGGCTTGTATTGTCCTGTCATTGTCTGTGTGTTATCAAGAGCCAGTATGGTTTATGCAACCAACTATTATTGCGCATAGTCGGATGGCACAACAGACTGCTGGTAGCCAGTATACATTAGGAAATATACATAATATGATATCATTATGATGAATAAGCTAAGACGTTGGTGATATTATATAGTATTGCATGAAATAAGCTGACTATATAGATCATCTAGTACGGTGTCTGGTTAACAGTGACTACATCCTCATTTGGAGTTCGTACATATCCTTTACACGGGGAATTATACACGGTTGTATATTATGGGGGAGATGTTGTCTCAATGTGGTTCCTGAATGGCAGTAACTGAGCACGGTCCCACCAATAAATAATAATGATCATACTACATCACAACAAACCTTTAATACAATCATATATATTTAAATTTTCGATCTTAACCAGAATGCGACCTTATCAAAACTAGAAAAGAATATACAGAGAGGAGACCAAGGAACCCATTACAAAATATATCTAGAACAATACACAATGGTAGCAGCATGACACGCGTACACATTAACTATCGCCTATAACCCTGTATGAGTATGAATTTATTATAAAGGTAGCAATAAGTAAATATAAACTTTATAAGGCATGCAATTGAAATTATCATTTCAGAAGACCTGACAGTCTGTGCTTTAGTAGTTTTTGTTTTAATTAATGAAATCCGACACACATTATTCAGTAAATAACCATTATATGGTATTTATTCTGTTTTTGTTATTTTGATGAATGCAATACTACATTATTCTTAATTTTCGTTGAACTGACATTCAACGTAGCAAAAGCAAATATAAATACATTACATAACTAGACATTAAGTTTGTAATGCCCCTGTGGCATATTGGACTCTAACTGGAGAAACTCTTACAAACCTTTCGACTTTTCAACGTAAATGTACACGGACGGAAGGACGGACGGAACCTCAAATGCAACGCAATACTCCCCCCCCCCACCCCTTGCTATCGGGGATAAATAAATTTCTTTAGATTAATAAATGCGGAATTATGACAAATAATACGAAACATATGCAGTTTGATTGTTGAATTTAAAAGTATCAACATCCGTGACCTACTATGATATTGACATTTGATGACTGCTGTTCTACCACAAATAAATTTATTATCAATATCAATGAAGATATTTAAACTTTGTGTATGCCAAATGTATTAATGAATATGTTTTAAAAGTATATATAACATCAAATATGTCTTGATGTTCAATGACCTTGAAATGACATCGAACTTAATTGGAATGAAATTGCACCGTACTTTTCTGAAAGATGAACCCTTGAACGTTATAAATATGCCACATTCATGGCGATTACCCTGAACTATAACGACAACGGTGCATTTAATTTAATGTACTAGCCCAGCATGAGATCCACTATTAAGAAACCAAATAAGTCCCTTTTTGTCGTGGCTGGTGAAAATAAATGAACATTATGTTACAGATCTCTAGAGATATATTTTTTAAGGCAATAATTTAACAATATATGTATACAACATACTGTTATAGCAGTACTACAAAGAAAACGTTGCCGTTTTCCTTCAGTGACAATGAAAATATAGTGTTGTGACCTTGACCTTGATAGTTGTTGTTCGATTCCTTGATTACAGTTGCTTTTTAATTATTGTGATGCATACCACCGAATATCTTGATACTTCAAATGAACCAATTCCTCGGTTTTAGGGCATAAATACCAGGATTTTTACCCTGACATTGAATGACCTTGAAATGACACTGAAAGTGTCCAGAAAAAATGGCACCCATATATCAGGGGCGATAACTGTGTTTCTTAAACTGGTAACGGAGATTACTATTCTCTGTATTTATGTGTTGATGTGCAATGATCATACTTTATAATCTGTCGAAAATATTATTTTTTTTCAGTTGACGCATTTAATTAGTCAGTATCAGTAAAATAAATAGCGGGCACTCGTAATTTTTTTAGAACTGGTGATATAGAACATGCACAATGAACAGCCACGTCGCTGAGTATCATTTTTGATACCATGAAATGTTATATCCATATGTTTCTCTTGAAACTTAATGCTAACAGCACAGTCCTCTCCCGGAATATATTGTACAGATCTGGGCGCAATATCGGATGGCCTTAGCATTGCACAAAGGGCTAGGAGTGTAATACTCTTTAACCGCAAAGTCTCAATATCTAACTCGTCATTGTCTGGCAACGAAGCAAATGTATTTATAAATGGCTGTATAGGGATAGTTTTTGATCTGTTCATGGGTTCATATGTTCCTGATTTGATGATTGCACATTTCAAATGAACTATTTCTGGTGTCGCCATCGGATTCGGGATATCCAGTGTCACATAAAGGCTGCCTAATGCAGCAGAAGTGTTTTTCAATAATGACTCCGGTCTTGCTGACTTAAGACTGATTTTACACAGAAAGTCTACCACTATGGCTGTGTCACGGGGCGGAAAACGGCTGTGTCGCTCCTCACAAAACTCTGCAAAGTTTTGTAACTGTCTGTTATAGGTCGCCAACGTAGACTTTGCCCAGCACATTGGTAACCGCATTGCCGCTGACTCGGACCATCCCCCTCTACACAACTTTCGTTTCCAGTAATCTTTCAGGCGAAGATTTTCCATCTCCGATTCTTCAAGGGTTCTGGTTTTTGCCCGAAATGCTGAATTGTCCGATGATTGTTTGGTATACGAATTGGGGGTCGTATCGCCATTGTTTTTAGTTTCCGGTACCAAATTTGATTTGGCCACATAGGTGCGATGATTGTCGCCGATGCTGACTGATTCTGCACTAGATCCAACACTTTTGGAATAAGTCTGAATGGAGCGTTCACAAAGTTCATTTCGTTTTGCCAGTTCTGGGAAAGCGCATCGATTCCCTCTGTTTCCGGATCGTACGACCACGAGTTGTAACGAGGGAGTTGTCGGGTTTGAAATGACGCAAACCTGTCTCTTGTGTGAGGGCCGAATGCTTTGTCTATATATTGAAACAACCCTGGGTGCAGTTTCCATTCGTTGTTGGATTTTTGTCGCGATAGACTGTCTGCATGTATGTTGAGCCTGGGTAATAGTGAGCCCGTATGTTGATATCCAATTTGAACACTAGAGCCCAAACTGCTGTTGCCAGGTTGGTTAATGTCACTACTGGTCCTCCTAAGTGGTTCAGATATGCACATGTCACTATGTTGTCCGTAAGCACAGTTACTGATTTCCCTTCCAGAATTGCACTGAATGACTTTATCCCCAGGTACACAGCTGCTAACTCCCTGAAGTTTGACGGCATTGTTGCCATGGAACGGTCCCATATGCCGAACGTTTCCTGCGCCCCTATGCAACAGCCCCATCCTGTAGACAACGCGTCCGTTTCGATCTGTATCGAGTCTTTGTGGGGTTTCACGATGAATCCATTCCAAGATTCTAGCGCGCTGATCCACCATTGTAGGTCCTGCAAAGTAGGAATGTCTAATTTTAATGTCATATCCCAATTAGGGCATTTAGATAATAGCCTATAAGTATTTCTCAGAAGTAATTTTGCAGGCAAAACAGCTTTTGATATACTAACACACTGGCCTGCCACTCTAGCTAATTGTCGCTTTGTGCAGGCTCGTTTTTCTAATAATCTTTTAATATCCTTTCGTAACTTTCTAACTCTTTCACTGTTTATTTTTAGAATAGGTGCACCATTTTCTCCTACCGAATTTATCACATATCCAATATACTTGATTCTGGTACTGGGGACAAGTGAACACTTCTCATACTTGAAGAACCAACCTAACTCGTGCAGCTTCTGCAACAGTATATCTCTATGAGTTTCAATATCACACTCTGGTGAAATCAATAGTATATCATCAACATAAATCACAATCTTGAGGCCTAATTCTCTAAAATATTGAATAACAGGCCTGAGTATTTTACAAAAGAAATACGGACTTGATGATAAACCAAATGGCAACACTCGCCCAAAAACTTTCTATCTTCCTTCCTAACAAAGACATGATGAAACCCATTTTGGAGATCAACAGAAACAAACTGGTCATTACATTCAACTAAGTTTAGAACTGTATCAATATTTTCATAAACAAATTTTGGTGTAGAACAACACTCATTAATTTTCCTTAAATCACAGACTAGCCGGAGCTTATTACCTTTTTTAGGCACAACACTAATTGGTGATACGCAAAATGGCTTATTGTCAACTCTTTCTATAGCCCCTTGACGTGAAAGTGACAAAATTTCACTGTCAACAAACTTAGTGTACCTGTCACTTAATAATCTATTTTGTACACAAAATGATTCTGGTTGATCCTTAAACGGAATGTGTATACCCTGTGTAATCCAGTCTATGACCACTGGATTGTCAGTCAATGATTTCCATTTGTCAATGTTTTGATACAAATTACCTGTAATGAAATCGCCTTGATTGGGAAACTTAGAAATACACATAGCGTATTCATATCACGAAACGTAAACATGAATGACCCCTATCAAGTACACTTCCTGTCTAGACAGCCTATGTTAATTGGAACACGCGTGTTGTTCGATCCGGTTGGTTGACTCAAATCACGTGGTCGTCTGACGTATGGAAATTCCCACGATCACGTGCCAATTAGTCCTCCGATAACTGCGTCGATTGGCTGTCACGATCACGTGGTGCTCCTCTGAGGTCATGGAATCTCCCACGAAATCCCGATGTGTAATTACGATTACGACCTCCCCGGCCGCGGCCGCGTGTAGATGGTGATGTGTTTCCAAGTTGACCTTGGCGATGTCGTAAAATTGTTGCCGTTCTGTCCATCGCCTGAATGTTTTCATCACGCACGTCCGTCTGACCGCTCATTATGGCACGATACTGCGTCGCCCAGTCTTTGTCATAGTTTTTATTGATAACAAGTTGAACCCCCTCATCTTGGATGCATCTCATTAATGAGGTCAACGTTATCAGGCAATCATCACGTGTACTGGAACCGTAGTTGTAGTCTGTCGGTCCGCTGAGTATTTTCAAACCAGTTTCAACGTATTTAGAAACTCACGACAATACCTGAAACACAGGTGCGTCCTCTGGCTTCACGTTCCGCCTAGCAGTAGAAAATATCAAATCCGCAGATAACTTTTTGTGAGAATACTTGTCTCGTATTTCTGTATAAGCGTTTTGAAGGTCGAAGCTCGGAGGTGCCGTCTTTGCCTGAACCCCGGTGGCAGCGTGACTGGTGTCGGGGTTTAAGCCAGCATCATTGCGTGGCTCTGCGGACCTGTCTATGCTTTCACAAGCTGCAACACGGTCGTTAATGTGACCAATGTCAAACCGTAGACTTCTGAGCTCGTGTAATAAGTCCCTGTTAGCAATATCATCGGGATTTGGTGTGTCAACACGTTCACGTAAATCCGTAACTTCTCTTCTCAAATCACCGAAACTGTCCATTAATTGTCGACTAATATCTCCGTCAGATGTTTGTCGACCGTCTTCACTCATATTTATACTCTTCTGAACTGTAAATTACTTTATTTTACTCAAATTCTAGAATGGCCAAAAATATGGCCTCACGGCGAGGTAAACACCGATGAAAGACGCATGCCAAGAAATGGTGTCTATGACATCACTTCCGGGCATGAATATTCATTACTCCATAGTAAGACCAACATCATTCAATGTCAAGGTAAAATCCTGGTATTTATGCCCTAAAACCGAGGAATTGGTTCATTTGAAGTATCAAGATATTCGGTGGTATGCATCACAATAATTAAAAAGCAACTGTAATCAAGGAATCGAACAACAATTATTTATTTTCACCAGCCACGACAAAAAGGGACTTATTTGGTTTCTTAATAGTGGATCTCATGCTGGGCTAGTACATTAAATTAAATGCACCGTTGTCGTTATAGTTCAGGGTAATCGCCATGAATGTGGCATATATTATAACGTTAAAGGGTTCATCTTTCAGAAAAGTACGGTGCAATTTCATTCCAATTAAGTTCGATGTCATTTCAAGGTCATTGAACATCAAGACATATTTGATGTTATATATACTTTTAAAACATATTCATTAATACATTTGGCATACACAAAGTTTAAATATCTTCATTGATATTGATAATAAATTTATTTGTGGAATAGAACAGCAGTCATCAAATGTCAATATCATAGTAGGTCACGGATGTTGATACTTTTAAATTCAACAATCAAACTGCATATGTTTCGTATTATTTGTCATAATTCCGCATTTATTAATCTAAAGAAATTTATTTATCCCCGATAGCAAGGGTGGGAGTATTGCGTTGCATTTGAGGTTCCGTCCGTCCTTCCGTCCGTGTACATTTACGTTGAAAAGTCGAAAGGTTTGTAAGAGTTTCTCCAGTTAGAGTCCAATATGCCACAGGGGCATTACAAACATAATGTCTAGTTATGTAATGTATTTATATTTACTTTTGCTACATTGAATGTCAGTTCAAAGAAAATTAAGAATAATGTAGTATTGCATTTACCAAAAGAACAAAAACAGAATAAATACCATATAATGGTTATTTACTGAATAATGTGAATCGGATTTCATTAATTAAAACAAAAAGCTACTAAAGAACAGACTGTCAGGTCTTCTGAAGTGATTATTTCAATTGCTTGCCATATAAAGTTTATATTTACTTATTGCTACCTATTAATTATAATAAATTCAACTTCGAACGCAGTTCATCATGACTCATACAGGGCTATGGACGATAGTTAATGTGTACGCATGTCATGCTGCTACCATTGTGTATTGTTCTAGATATATATTTTTAATGGGTTCCTTGGTCTCCTCTCTGTATATTCTTTTCTAGTTTGTATAAGGTCGCATTCTGGTTAAGATCGAAAATTTAAACATATATGATTGTATTAAAGGTTTGTTGTGATGTAGTATGATCATTATTATTTATTGGTGGGACCGTGCTCAGTTACTGCCATTCAGGAACCACATTGAGACAACATCTCCCCCATAATATACAACCGTGTATAATTCCCCGTGTAAAGGATATGTACGAACTCCAACTGAGGATGTAGTCACTGTTAACCAGACACCGTACTAGATGATCTATATAGTCAGCTTATTTCATGCAATACTATATAATATCACCAACGTCTTAGCTTATTCATCATAATGATATCATATCATGTATATTTCTTAATGTATACTGGCTACCAGCAGTCTGTTGTGCCATCCGACTATGCGCAATAATAGTTGGTTGCATAAACCATACTGGCTCTTGATAACACACAGACAATGACAGGACAATAAAAGCCGGATGACAGATAATGGACAAGTATTAGCACATGATATACATCAAGCTGATATGACATAGATGCAATGTATACATTCTTCGCTGTAACGGATATCATAGAAAAACGTGGCAAAGCCCACAGGCAGCTCTGAATACATAGCATTCTGGCATATGCTCTAACTTATGTAATATAAGCTCATAAAAATAGCATATATAAGGGTTAAGTGTCTCGTTAAAAATGCTGTTCTCCTATTTGCTAATAGCATGGGTATGCACATATCATTCTCTGAATTGCACTACCTTTCTGAATGCAGTGTATGTATCAGATTCGTCTTAACACGAATATTAATTTTACATTAAAGAAAATATTATATCGTTGTAACTACGTATACTATAGTTTTGTATATACAAAATGTACGGTATATTGTATTGATGAAAATCTAATTTAGTCCATGCAAATTTCATGAATATCATCACCTTCAAATGTCATTCATACAGCACAGAAGCAGAGCTGTATGACCAAACTATGTGTCCTTGGTATGGGGTACCCCTGAGCACTATATAAACATATTTAATGTATGTGACCACCTAGACATGTGAGAAATTCATAACCTCGATGGCAATTAGTTAAGTATGTTCGAAAATCTGTGTAAATATTCCAATTAAGTCATATCCTTGTGCAGCATGTTCACAAATTACGGAGAATGCAATGAATACATATTGTAAAACCGCATTGAGTATGTGACATAATTTGCATATGTTACTCCGCACAGTGCTGGACTCTTTGATAATAAATATGTGGGTATA
This sequence comes from Conchocele bisecta, assembly GCA_029237695.1. Classification (NCBI taxonomy): domain Eukaryota; kingdom Metazoa; phylum Mollusca; class Bivalvia; order Lucinida; family Thyasiridae; genus Conchocele; species Conchocele bisecta. The sequence continues at coordinate 24,265 of JAQRGA010000039.1, read as the reverse complement.
TACAAAGTGTGTTCGAACAAATGTGTATAAACTTCCAAGTAAGTAATATATGTACGAAATATGTATATAATGGACTAGTAAATGCGATATAAACCACGACAAGACTCATTGAATATTTGACACATATATTTCTGGCGTATTGTTACAATCTGTGATATTGAATGCATGGATTAGAGCATGCACATGAAGATCAACATTTGATTTTTACACTGGTCTATACTTAGCATATAGTTTTATTTTGGTGGCCATTTTGAAAGTAAACATTATTGTCGTGATTATTATGTCGTTGCTAGCAAACACATTAGTATCAATAGCAGATCGGTTTGACCATTAAATCAGTTTCTTAATCAAAGAAATGGATATGTGCACCGGAAACACTACGAAGTTATTTTTAGCATACCTGTATTTATAACAAAAGGCAGTTTGGCGGCCATTTTGAAATGTAAATATGGCAAAGTATAAGAAAAAACGGCATCACTACATATCGTATACGATACTTTGAACTACACATATAGGTATACAATTACACATACATGAAATTACGCTCATACGTGTCTTACAGACCAGCCTATTTGAAAACGTAGCTTTTTGGCAGCCATTTTGAAAATATAACCGCCATGCATTGATCAAACGTGTGTGTTTCTGCTAGTAAGATGCCGAATATCTAATAGTTGGATCTTCTGAGCATACGGTTGGTTATCAGTTCATTGAGAACAGCAAATTGTCCTATCCATATCATTATTCGGACACCCAGTGCGCAATACCACATAAGCCTCCACAAGGGCCGCCTTGTGGTCTTCTCGGACTTTATCAATACCCGTTCGGACCCCCTCAACCCCCAACCGGGCCTCCTTTCGAAATTCGGTTATTTTACCGTCTAGTTCAGTAAGTGCCGCTTCTCTGATGAGAGAGTCCTCCTCGTGCAACACCTCATATGCCTCCGCAAGGGCCGCCTTGTGGTCTTCTCGGACCCCCTGCACCCCCAACAGGGTCTCTTTACGAAATTCGGTTATTTTCCCGTCTATTTCAGCAACCGCCGCTTCTCTGATGAGAGAGTCCTCTAAGCGCAACGCATCATAAGCCTCCGTAAGGTCCGCCTGGTGGTCTTCTCGGACTTTATCAATACCCAACCGGGTCTCTTTTCGAAAATCGATTATTTTCCCGTCTAGTTCAGTAAGTGTCGCTTCTCTGATGAGAGAGTCCTCTAAGCGCAACGCATCATAAGCCTCCGTAAGGTCCGCCTGGTGGTCTTCTCGGACTTTATCAATACCCAACCTGGCCTCTTTTCGAAATTTGGTTATTTGTTTTCCTAGTTCAGTAAGTGCCGCTTCTCTGATGAGAGAGTCCTTTAAGCGCAACGCATCACAAGCCTCAGTAAGGTCCGCCTGGTGGTCTTATCGGACTTTATCAACACCCGTTCGGACTCCCTCAATCCCCAACCGGGCCTCTTTCCGAAATTCGGTTATTTTTTCACCTAGTTCGTTTAGTTCCGTATGCGTTTCTTCACGACTGGCATATTCTCTACGTTGTGATAATAGACTCTTGTGAATCTCGTCCGTGGCCACCGATATAGTTCTATTGGTCAAGGCCTTTGTTTTTTGGGTAGTTAAAAAGTCGCCCTCTGTCGGGATGAATCCCCCTTCTGTCGGTTCCAAATTCTTTGAATTTGTCACCCAATCCCGGTTGGAATTGGAAGAATTACCTGGTCCGTATATACTCATTTTCAATAATGTTGATAATATATATATATAAATTACGAACATGCGTTTAATTCTAATTAATTTTCTTAAAATTAATTTGAAATTTCTAGGACGACCGAAATCGGGTAATCGTTCTTCAACTCTCGCTCTTTATCATCAAGAATAGAGACCGTAAATTCGTGGATGTGTCCTGATTCCAAAACTTTCATCTCGGGGTGTGGGAAGTCTAAGGTCACAGTCTCCCCAAAGAAACAGTCGCTGGCGGGCACGGTTTTCAGTAATGTGCTGGGAGTGCCGTCTACCGTGTTGTACGATGTGTTCACCCGATCCAAGTGCACCCGAGAGTTTTCGTGACGGCGAAGTTTACTGGGGTCGTGCCGACGTGCTTGCCTATATCAAACTTTTCATCCTCGTCGTAAGGGGGTGATCTTTTAAATCATAACATTGAGGCCAACCCCGGGGTGATCGTTACTCTTTTATCAACAGACAATGTCGCAATCCCCGTGGCTTTCGAGATTGAGAGAGCGACTACACCATCAAGCTTCGCCGCGACTAAAGCTTGGAGATCTCCGAAACCCCAAAGGCCAGTATGTACGTAGGCAAATGTTCCCTGAAGGCGTCTAACCACTTCTGCAGGTCTGAGACCCTCTATATCTTGAATATCTTCGGATCTGATAGCCTGGCCCGTTTCAATGTTTTTCCACCCAACCGTGAACGTGATTGATCTGAGGCCTACCCGGCGTTTTCCGCAGCAGTTGTCGATTGCCTTTTGAAGTTCACAACTCCCTTTTTGAACATTAGTGATAGTAGCAAACATAATAATATCTTTCAATGGATACCAAAGTATTTAGCTTTAATTTAATTATAATGCAAAGTACGCGGTCGGAGGTAAATACACGCAAAAAGACGTTGTTAACCACCTTGTACACCCAACCGTAACAGTTAGACCGGAAAGTGGCTTTACCACCAATTTCCCTAACACGTTTGAGAAATATGTAGTTCCAAAGACTACTAGTCAAGATGTAATACTAAGATGGGATTTTTCCCATATGAACTTCTGGCAGAACCAGCTAATTTTCGCTGTATGGTGCGCAACGGCCGGATGTGGAGTTTCGCATCAAGACCATCTGCCATCGAAGAATGTCATGCTCCGAAGTGTCTACAACTTTCACGTGTATTACACCATTAGGAGGATTCTCAAAGAACTAGGTATTCCACTACCTCAAGACGACGGCTGGGATCCCATTTCTAGCGCATACGACCGTAAGGCGTTCGAAAGATTGTGTAACGAATTTGGGGTACCAAAAGACGCGGACTGGAGACAGAAAGTATACACCCCAACCAACAGTTTAGGGTTAGTTCACCTTAAAGGCTTAGTTAGTGGTGGGCATCTTGATAAAGTTCCCGTATATTTCTCATGGTTGTGGAGTGCTCGCGGAGCTACCCCACCACCAGTTAGAAAAATGGCAACATTGACTAAATATAATTATAAGTTGAATACGAGGACATTCGGTGATGAAGTGCTTGGAGGGCTTGCGTGTAAAGACGGTTATTGTCATTGGCTACCTATTAAAGTAGCCCACGTGGAATACCTAGACCTGGGTGATACTCCACAGAAGCGAAATGCATGGATCACATTTATGTTAGATAAAAGAACTGGATTTACGCAGGGCGGGGTTATTCGTCTCAACGACTCCATTCGCATATACGTATGGGCAATCCTCGCCTCACAGAAGCAAACGCGCAGCGCTATACTGGGTACGGGAACGGCCTTTGAGGCACAAAAACAGTTCTTGGCACTTGTCGAGGACGCCATCTCAGCTAAGGTGGACCTCCAGAAGGCGATCCAGAATTATCAAGACGTTTTGCAGACTGCCCGCACCCCGGTAGACTACGCATTTGGAATAGGTCTTTATATGGCGCCGAGCAATATGATACTACGAGACGACCCGGTTGACGGTTACAATAATCAGATCGTAGTCGCAACCACCAATCAAAAAATCGGTCGCAACGGGAACGTGAACACGGGTATCATCAAGCTCCCACCCAAGATGATCGGGAGCGGAGTTGTAAGTGGAACCGATTTCATAAAACCCCCAATTCATCCAATCGTGGCTGGATTGGATACACCAACCCCAATTCTTAAATTGGATGCACCATGGAGTCCCCCTAATCCAATCGTAATTGGAACAGGAGTGGAAACACCAATCGAGATTGGAAGCACAACACACGAGGAGGAGAAATTAGCGCTCGTCGTTGCCCTCGTGGCGGTCGGACTATTTGAGCTTTGGTTTTAGGAACTCTCTGGCGGAGAATAGTAGGAGACCGGCGATCGCCACGATTAAAGCCCAAGCATTCTTGGCGAGCCATCCGACCGTTTTTGATAATATAGATAACAAGAAGGAGAGGAGACCTCCTATCAACCCAGGCAGCGCGGCAGCCACCTTTCCTGCTAATTTAGCCAGGAGACTGGCGAGGGCTTTTAGTTGTGTTTTTACCCACTCCTTGGCTCCGCCGGATGGCGCGGGTGCTGGTGCTGGTGCTGGTGCGGGTGCTGGTGCGGCACCAGCATTGACAGCTACAAATAGAGACGATATAGATATAATTAGGGTCGATATAATCATGCTGAAAGCTGCGATGATGGTTACTATCGTGACGCCCTTCTCTCTGAACAGAGTGCGAAGACGCTCACCGAGTGTCGTGTCCTCGTGCAGGACCCTCGAGATTGTTTCGTGGCTCCGACTTAATTGGCCGGAAAGTGCCTCACGGTTAGTCGAGACAACCTCCAAGCGAGCTTCTCTTTCATCCCGCAACGACCGCAGGAGTTTGTTGATCCGCTCGGTAGATTCTCTATCACCACGGGCCTCCCCAAGTTTTCTTTCTTCCAGCGCGATATGTTCGTCCAGCACCGTCAGTTTGGAGAGGTTATTGACCAGTTCGCCCCAGACCGTTTACAGAGCCTTATCGAGTCCCAGGTGTTCGCGAAGAGGTAATGGTGGGTCATACTTAGTGCCGTTTATTTCGTTGACCATGGTTTCCACTGTGTTAATAGCGTCGGTGGCTATACGAGGGACCTCGCTGATATCGCTCGTTTCTATAGCGGCGGCCGTCTTCACCAGCGTTTCGTCGGTAGACTGTAGTAGGGTTTTTAACATTTGTTGAGGCAGTGCGACCGATCATCGATCACTCCGAGAGCTCGAGCGAAGAGTACTCCATATCGGTTCAAGGAAGAGGCCCCGAGGAACCGGGTCGGGTCGTTCTTGTACGTCAGCAACTTCCAGCTCTTGCCCCATTTAACCCACAAGTCTCCTCTTTTAGTGCTGCGGAACTCCAACGTGGCATTGATGCCGTGTTTAGACACCTCACTCTCCCACCGTTTCACCCGAGACTCCGTTTCCGTGAGAGGCGCCAGCTCATCCTTGGAGATCCCCTCAGGAATCTCGGCACCGCCCGCCCATGCCGGAGTTGCGGGTGGGGCCTCCCAGGGAAACGTACTCGCTGGTGAAGTTCCCATTGGTATGGCTGTTAAGGGCGTAATTCGGGGGTCGACAAACCTAGGATCTTTATTTAAATCAAGGTTGTGTCGTCATAGTTATCGATGTCATCATCGATGTCACCATCATCGCGGAAATCGTCTCTGCCGATTTCATCCATGTCAATATCGTAATTAGCCATTATTTATTATTATATAATTATGTATTAAAGACAAAACCATACGGGTTTAATATAGTAACTTAGTTTCACTAAATTATGTCTTCGAGTCAATACGGTCGCAAACTCAATCCATACCGCAGACTGCGTGAGCCCCTCGGGGCGAAAGGCGTGAGACAGAGCGTCGTTATTACGAACAACCCAGACCAGAACCAGCAGCTCTTGGTCCGCTTCCCAAACCTCGGAGCTAACGACGTCATTGTGCCGGGGACTGTTCGAATCGCTTTCACTATTTCGCTGACGTCGACGGACGCGGACCGAACCGTCGTTCAGAACCTGGGTCGTGCCATCGTCAAGAAGACCATGATACATATTTCTGGTAATGAGGTGATGTCGATCGATGACAGCGACGTCTACCATTGTTATCAGGACCTGTGGAAAACGGCGAAAGAGCGCGAAAACGCGGTCTATCAGGGTATTGACACCAGCAAAAAGAAGAACGTAACTAAACTTAGAATCGGGGCTGGTAACAAGGCAGATAACAACGCGAGCGACAACGTGGTCGCGGGCGCTTACGGCAACCGCTTCTACATCCCGCTCGACTTTGAGTTGCTGGATAGTCACATGCCCTACTATCAGAGCGCTTTGGCTGACCGCCTCGAATACGAACTAACGTTCAACGACTGCGGCCGAGTTCTCATAGCCACCGACATGTTATCGACGTATACGATCGATAATGTTTCGCTGGAGTACGACATGGTCACGATGCCCGAACTCGCGCGATTAATCAGATCCCAGTATGCCGGGCGCGTTGCTATACTTTACGACCGAGTTCTTCGCCACTGCAAGATAACGAAAGACAAAGGCGACACATTGTGGAATATTAACGTCAACGTACCCGCCCGCTCGATGAAAGGTATACTGATGTTGTTCGAGGAGGCTCGGTTAGCGCTCGGTGCTAGAAAAACCGACAAATTTTATAACCCCAAAATCACGAAGGTAGAGGTGACGATCGAGGGAGTCCCCAATCAACTGTACAGCGGGTCTTCGCGCGCACCAGCAGTGGGACGAAGTAAGAAAGCAGTTTGCTGCCGGCTCTAAGCGCTCTCCTGTGGTTGCCGCGGTTACCAAAGACCTGCAGCTCTCGGCCGTCTCCCTCGCGGAGTTCCTGAATACCAGATACGCGTTATGGTTAGACATGCGAGCCAGCGACGACGACCAAATACACGGCAGCGGACGCCAAGTTGAGAACGCTAGTGAGGGTGTGACGATCCAAATAACCAAAGAGGCGGATGGAAATGGGCCATTGAACGTGTACTTATATATAATTACAGACGCACAACTCAACATCGAAGATGGTCGATACGTCTCAGCACTCTACTGATTTAATTAATTTTAAGAAAATTAGCAATCGATACCAATTCATGATTGGAGATGCTCACTCTGCCATAATATGTGGGCAGACAGGATGTGGAAAAACGGTTTTCATCCTCGACTTGCTCGAGGAGTCCTACCGCGATGCCTTTCGTCACATTGTGATCCTGTGTCCCACTGTGCGGCACAACGATACTTATCAGCGGCGCCCGTGGATATGGACCGACCCTGAGGTATACGTTATTGACCCCGGTGATAGGCTTCACGATTGGCTGCGTGGTTTATACCAAATATTCCAGGGTGAGCCCACCCTATACGTGATTGACGATTGATCGGCCAAGGCGGCAATGACCAAACAGAAGGACATGCTCTCCGAGCTCGCATTTTCAGGCCGCCATGCTAGCGTATGGATCTCCAATCAAAAGTACAACGCCGTCCTCAAGGATCTGCGCGAGCAAACGAAATGGGTCGCCCTCTTTCACTGCAAGGACCGAGACTCATTCGATGACTGTCTTCGAGAGAATGTCGTTATCCCAACGCGCGAGGAGCGCCTGGAGGTTCGACAGATGCTTTCGGAAACTAAGCACGCCAAGCTTCTGCTAAAAGATGATCAACCAACTGCTTATAAAGTTATCAATTAATTAATTTTATAATTTTCTTAAAATTAATTTGCAATTACTTAACGCTCGTTAGTAATTGCTGAGTAAATGCTTAACAATGCTTAGCAATTGCTGAACAATGCTGAACAAATGCTTAACAATGCTGAAGAAATTCTTAACAAATGCTGAACAATGGTTAACAATGTTAACAATTTGGTGCTCCGCTGCGAGCTTTGTTGCGAGCAGAACGGTGATCATAAGTATCGGGTGGTGCGCTTTGTCAATATGTTAAAGTGATGAGACTTGTTAGAATAGTTAAATTAATTTTAAGAAAATTAGCAATAATGAACTGCGACGAACTTCTCGATCAGCTAATAGAAGAAACCTCAACTCCCACTGCCGACACGGTATCTTTCCTGAAAGATAATGAAACATCAACTCCGACAGAGCAATCGGGATCAACTCCAATTTCGATTGGGTTGAGTGCAACTCCAATCGCGATTGGGGCCGATACGAATGAAAATCCTGCGCGACGAGAGCGGCTAGCTGTGCTGGTTGCTGGGGGACAATCGGAGCATTATCTCGGTAGGCGTCTCTCAGTTTGTCAGGTGGATAAGATGTCAGATGCGGAGATCGATAAAATGTATGCGCGATACGAATCTATGTTAGGTGCGGAGATGACAAACAATCTTGGATCGGCGGCTATTCATTTGTACGCAACCGCCGTTAGTATTATACTTCACCCTATACCAAACACCGCGGGATTGATTCGCGATCTAGAGACTGACCCTTTTATAGGACACACTCTTAGAACAGCCTGCTGCTCAATTTATCACAAGTTTGGAATGTACTTAGCTCCACTGACAACCGCGTTGACCACGGGAAAACACTGTCAATTTGGACATATATGCCCACGAACTATAAGCTCAGAAAATGATGACACAAGACACACCTGCGAGAGTGACGGAACAGAAATCCCAGATTGCACCAACTCCAACAGGGTTGGAGTTGAACCCGATTGCACCTCCAACCCAATCTAAAAGTTAAACAAGATAAAATACTCGCCGAGCTTCGAGAGGCCAAACATTCGTTGCAATCGGGGACCGACACAGCAAAACATCTGAAGACAGAGCAATCGGGTTCAACAGTGTTGAGTGCAACAACACCCCCAATTCACGAATTGGAAGCACACTCAACAGTGTTGAATCCGATTAAACCCCAACACCCCCAATTCACGAATTGGAGTTGGGTTGTTGGTGGTGGTCTGGCAGTTGTTGGTGCCCTATGCGTGTGGAAATACCCCCTATTACACCAATCCTTATCGAAAAAACAACCCCCATCAATTCATCCAAAAACAGTTACGAAACACCAATCGCAATTGGATGCGCCCCATTTAAACATTGATCGCGATCCCTTTTATATGCAATAATTATAATTATCAACAATGGCTGAAAACGATGGTAAAATGTTCGTGAATGTAATTTATCACGGCGTGGTGATATCAGGTTTCAGTATAGGGTATGCTCAACTATTTAAGATGGTCTTAGGAAAGCCCACTCCCAAATTAGAATTTACTGTGAAAGACACCTGGCTCGTGGGCTTAAATGTAGCGGCCGCAGTTTGGACCCGAGATTATCTAATTAAAGCTGGAATTCTACCCGCTAATATATGGAAATAAATGGCTTCGATCGGAATAATGATAGGTGGTGCGTTTGTAAACGCATTTGCGTTCAGCGGTAGCAACTTTATATTCTCGAAAATGAGAAGCTCGAACGTGGATGAGGAGCGCAAGCGTCACGATTTAGCTGTAGAACAACTCAATAGCGCAAAGGAAGCGTGGTCGAAAAAACGAACGGCCCATCTGGACTGGGTCAACGAAGAGCTTCGCCGCGAGAATCACGCTGCGCAAACTTTCCAGAACGTTGAAGAAGCCAACCAAGAGTACGCGCTGGCATATCCACAGAAAAGTCTCGCACCGCTGGATCGCGAGCCCCAACTTTCAGATTTCTATGTACCGTCAGAGGCCCAAAAAGACCGCGCGATCGCGTTCATCGTCGTGGGAATGGGTGTGGTGGGTCTCGTCGGCTACTATATTCAATCGAGATTTCAAATTAATTAATTTTATTTTATTAATTAAAATAAAATAAATATATATATATATATAGAAACGATGTTAGTTGACGAACTTTATTTTGCTATGATCGATGTGGGCTACACTGCCCTTAAACATCGCATAGCTGGCGCAAACGGTATGATTCGTCTGGCCGAAGATTCTCTCGAGACGTGGCGCGAGGACGAAAAAGCGGCCACCCTTTTCGCAAAGCGGATGTTAGATTCCTCCCAATCTAGATTGGATGCATTAGATTATCTCAAGTTCCTTCAAAACTTAACCTCAAATCGTGATTGTACTTCCAACAAAGGTTTATTATTAACGACACAGTTACCGGACGATCTGGCGAGGGCATGTTGGAGATTGTCCGATATATTAGAATACTTCGCATACGATGAACACGCGCAAACTTAATACCAAACTATCGATTCGCCTAGCGCACAAGTTAGCGAACACATACTACAGCCCCCGCGGCTACTGGAAGGGACTCGCGGCCATCAAGAACCTCGCCGTGGCGACCAAGGTTTCAGAAAACGCTGTCAAGGAATGGCTCAAGAAGCAGGCCATCTGGCAGATCTATTTACCCACGCCTCGCAGTATTCCGCGTCCGAAATTCGACGTGCCGGTGCCTAACCAAGTTCACCAAGCGGATCTCCTGTTTCTCCCTCACGATCGCGTCGGTCGCAAGACGTACAAGTACGCACTGACAATAGTTGACGTAGCGAGTCGTTACAAGGGGGCTGAGCTGTTGGCCACTAAAGAGTCTAAGGAGGTGGCCGAGGCTCTTTCCAGAATATATATGAGGAGTCTTTTCAATTGGCCGAATCTTCTCCAGGTCGATCCCGGCCGCGAGTTCATGGGCGCGGTCTCTCATCTATTGTCTAAGCACAAAGTTTCTATCAGACGCGGCCGCGTCAACATCCACCGGGACCAGGGGATCGTGGAGCGGTTCAATCGAACCCTGGCTGAGAGGCTGTTCGGACACCAATATGCCAAAGAACTTGTAGACCCTCATTCGCGATCGACCGAGTGGGTGGCCAGACTGCCTGCCGTGGTCTCCGCACTGAACGGAGAGGTGACCAGATGGATAGGTAAGAAGCCTGTAGATGCCATCAAGTCTACAAATGTGACGAGCAAGCCCTCTGCTGTCTCGCGCGGGCGACCCGTTGGTTTAGAGGAGCAACGGCTTCCATCGGATGTTGACGTCCCGTACCTCTATCAACCGGGAGAGCTCGAAGGTGGCAGCCGCCGCGCGACTGATCCCGTGTGGTCTCTGAATGTATATCATCTGGATCGCTCTATTACCAAACCCGATGAGCCCGTGCTCTACTATTTGGCTGATGGTCCATCTCGCGGTTTTGTTCGCGAAGAACTTCTTATGGTACCTTCTGACACCCAGCTACCCCCGGATCGTTAGAGAGGTTCTGTATGTATTCCGTCTGGTAACACGCGTCTTTTATCGTAGTACGCCGAGAGTCCTAATTTGTGTTGACAGTACGTTTTCATAACGCCGTCTCTCATTTTGAATCCTCTATTTTGTGCTACATCTATAATGTGTTTTCCATCTTCTGTAGTTTCACTTAGTACTCGTTTATATCTATCCCAATTTAAATTGTTAGTTCTCTTGGACATTCCTTTCGCAGAGTTTGTATTAATTAATTCTTTATAAATAATTGTTTCTATAAAATAACACTTACTAGATAACGCTATCGCCCTATCTCCGCTAAATTCCATTTTGAAAAGTCATGGCTCTCTTTCGCTCCATTTATCCCAAGCCAACCATTTATTTTTTTATTTTTCAAACTCGCCTAGTAATAAGTTAGGTCTAATCAATTCCTCTATTGTTTTTCCACTAACTCCTATATACATACTATGCGTGTCCATCTGTATTAATTCAAAGTCTTCTCTTTTTACGTATTTGTCTAGAAATTCGTAGTAAAATTCCAACATTCTCAATTTAGCTAGTTGATAAACCGCTATTCCGCAGTGGAAGGGTCTCTGTACTGCACACCGGGGTTTTCTTGAAGATATTTTGTACGCATCTCCTATCTCTTTCAAATCGTCAAAGAACGCAGATCTTAATGCTTTATCAACACAGGTTTCGTCTTGCGTATATGTCGTATTTAAATGTCTCTCTGTTGCCTCTATCATTTTTCCACAACACGAGTTTCCTAATAATTTCATTATATCCGCTAATGGTTTCTTATTTGGTTCCACATCGCCTGTTCGTCTTGCGGCTGTAACTTCTTTTGCGAACCATTCGAAGGGTTTTCCACTAATATAATCTATAACCCGATGAACTCCAGTTATTTCTAGGCCGTGTTTTAAATACCATTTCAATAACGGTGCGTACAGCAATACTTTAGTGGCGGTCGTCGATCCAACCAATTTTTTTTCCATCTCCTCTTGTTCGGCCAGTATCTTTTAAATATTTTAACATGTGTGCCGGAACTTCATCAACCTCTACAACACGATTTATAAAAAGTGGAGACATTTCAGAAAACTTATCTTTTTAGTTATTGAGAACCTCTATATCCACCTCCGCAAACCCAAACCAGTCTCCAGATAAAACTCTTTTACAAAACTTTTTAATAATTTAGGGTTATGTGGGGTATCTATATGGTGTATAGTTTCTCTCCCACACGGCATCTCTTTATTTAGCGTAGATAAATATAATGCGTTTGCATCATACCCCAAAACAGCCTGGCACGTTTTTAATTCTTTAGAATTACCCAATTTCAACATTGTTGATGATTGGGTTGGAGTTCTAATCTTTGAAACACCCGCTTCGGCATATCTTGTAAATACGATCGATGGGCCTCCGACTAGAGCACCTTTCATCATTTCGTATGTTTCTTCTTTTGGTGCGTATAGTGCATCCTCCGGTATAATTGTCTTTGAAGATTTGTGTTCTTTAATGGTTCCTCTCAATAAATATTGTATAGCTACTCCAGGTAGTGTTACCGCATCTTTGAAAATATCCACACCTCTGTGTTTATAAAATTCACACATTTTTTTCCACCGCTTCTAGGAACGGTGCTACATCTAAATCGTTATAATATTTCAACCAATCTCTGAAGGTTTCCATATCTCTTCTTCGAAAACAATTCTACGACTCACTTAATTCTATTTCGTCTAGTAACATTTTCCAGATAGTTTGGAATACCAATTCTCTATATCCGGTAGTCCTGGGTAATCCAGTTTGTCTGGAGAATCGAACCACTCGTAAGGAAATAAAGATTTCTGTCCTTTGCATTCGTAGGCTTTTATCCAACTATCGTAACTTACACCGGGTCCTAGATAAAGTATTACATCAAGAAATCTAAACTCTGGAGTAAATAGAAATATTGTTGCGTTTGCACGTTTTCCGACCATTACTTTCTTTGTTGTTGATGCCAGTTTACCTACTAGGTATTTCTTTATTAAGTTTATATCGTATTTACTGCTGTTAAAACCTATAACCGGTACTTGCTCTATCCACTGTTCGATCTTGGCGATTTGGTTTTTACGTAAATGTTCTGTATTAAACCCATATCTTGACCACACTTCTTCTCTTATAGCTTTTCCCCTGACTTTCAAATCTTCTACGAATTTTTCTATAAGTCTTGCAGGATCTTTATCACAAATATGAGTTACTGTTCCTGAGAAATTATCTCCTATACTAACGCTTACCGGAACGTGCTCAGCTTCGTACTCTAGATTTTTACCCAGAGTTTCAAATTCTGGGTTGAGATATGCCTCAAAATCGTATACTATCTGATATGGATAAAGAGTAGTGTCGCAACCGATCTTTATGTCTTTACCCGTTCTTTGAAATTCGCATTCCCACATAACTACTAGGTTGAATTATTTGCTTCTTCTAATAAATGTATCTCTTCTCATAGTGGATGCGCGTTTTTCTTTGCTATGCTTTGCATGAATCTCACACCCGTGCCAGTAACAGCCGTGGTATTGATATACGGTATTGGTTTCTGTACAGTATCCATCTACTGGAGCTCCTAAAATCCATCTTTCACCCCCGCGTCCACACTGTTCGTGGTGCATGTGAATTCCCTCCTACATCCAATAGATCACCCCATAACTGTTAGAACTATTTGGGTAGAACGCTTTCTCGAACGACGAACGCGGGCGCTCTAAATAATTACCATCACATATTACTTTTGTCTCACCTTTCATACATTTTGGTCCGTGTCTCTTCATATTACTCGCTTTCGTGAATTTCTGCTTGCAATTATCTCAGGCGTAAAATTTAGATAGGTTTTTAAGGTTTTTTATCAGAAATGCGTGATTATTAAACAGTCCTATTGTCATTGGTTTATTACCTATTGCCTTATAGTGTGCTGGTGCCTTTTTCAACCACCATACATTACATTCGGTGGGTTGATATACTTCTATACCGATTTTAAAAAACTTTTCAACCTTTTTCAGATCTGAAAAAGGAATTGGTGAAACCACATTACTACCGAAATATTGCTTACTAAGTTCTTTCGCCTTTTCTGTACATCTATCAGGTCTTTTATCTGTCATATGCATAGCTAGACACCTGAACAGACAAAGGTCGTCATTATACTTATCTAAATAATACATACCTTTTTTATTCTTCAGCCATTCTGGAAGTTCTCCTCCTGCTGCTTCTTTGGATTGTAGTCCGAAATCTATTCCCTACTGCCCTGTATTAGCTTTACAAAAACCTCTACCCATCTTACAAACTTCCACTTTGTATTTGGTCTGTCTATTTTATCGGACATTATTCTTGTTTGCTCCTTATCTGACAGCCATTTTTTAACGGTTTTCATTGATGATAGTGGTTCGCTACCGAGATTTTTGTGAAATATTATAGTTATAGGTTTTCCCCCAATTTTATTGGAATTAGTTTCCTCCATATGTTCTAGCTTGTAAGAATATGAATATCTGAAATAAAAATTGGTTGTTATATAAGGAGCGAGTTTATCGGACATGCGTTCAGACCCGTTAATGTCAATGTTTTTACGAAAGGATAATGTAACTACCCGTCTTCCATTTTCTACCTTTTCCAATGTTTCATCGTGAGCCCCAAATATTTCTTCACCTTTTTCCACTATCGTGCGAACTATAGATTTGTTCTTATTATTTGGTATTTGGTTACCTGTGCGTCTAATTTGAGACAAATTATTGGTGCTTGAAGGTTTTACTACACTAGCCCTTAACCTCGCAATACTTTCTTTTTGAATTCTGTTACCAACTTCCTCCGCTTTGGATATATCATTAAATGCCCCTCTTTTATAGGCGCGGGTAAACCGCTTCATAAACACCTCATTCTTTGTGGCGTTTATCAGCTTTGTCAACCCCCTAACTCTCAACCGTTTACTATAAGTAATCCCTAGAGATTCGGCTTCTCTTCTCAAACTTTCTATTTCTGCTCTAGTTTCTGGCGTTATCATATTTTCTGTATATACTTTTGTATATATACTTTTGTATAACCTATAAAATTTATCTGTTCAATTGGACGTGAAAAATTTACATCATGTTTTTTCACGTCCAATTGAACAGATACATTTCATAGGTTATATACATATATAATGGAGTGTGTGACTTGTTGTAAGACGTTTACGTGTAAAGACTATCTACGAAGGCATCTAGCGAGACGTAGAAAGTTTCCTTGTGTCCCCCCCACAATTTCAATGCCCCAGATGCCCTTGTAAATTAGTTAGTGCCCAAACTCTTTGTAGACATAAGCAACTACGCTGTCAGGTGGCTAAAGGTGAACGTGGTAGACTAGAGCTGGTAGAATTAGTTGCTGATCTGCGAAATAAATTAGCTATATCGGAGGAAAAAAATGGGATGTTGGAATATAAACTATTGTACTTGCATTAATGATTTCGACTTTTTTCAAAGGTCAATTACCAATATAATTGGGACTACAATACCACCACCAACTTTTGGTTGGAGGTGGTATTATTTTAACTCCCTCTTTTAAAAATTATTTTCTCCAAAAATTCATAAATTTGTTGTAGGGAGAAAATTTCATCGTTAACCAATTTTTTTGTTTTTCGGGGGTGGTGGGGGTAGTATAAAAGGGTGGAATTGATATCACGGTAAGTGGTATCATTTTGACTCCCTTTATACTACTACTACATTCTTCTTTGACTGCATAAATAATATCAAATCAGTGAATGTTAGCATTGAAAGAAGGTCAATGGATACGAAAACGAACACGCATGGCTACAAACTAATAAAAATAATAATTTATTTATTCTGAATGGTTGAACCGGAAACGACAAACATATCGGTAAATTAACCTTCAGAAATCAGTCCTTGATTGACTATACGCTAGCTGCATTAAAATCTATATCAATTGTAGATTCATTTGACATGTTGGAAACTGATAAACTGATGTCGGATGGTCATTCGCTCATATCGATGACAATACACATACCGTGTACAGAACAAGTAAATAGTTATAAAACGGACATACATAAGGAAATAAACACAACTCAACAACGAAGAACAACCCAAATGTTTATGATAAACCATGGTTCGGAACAAAATGCCGTAATACACGATTAATATGTAACGCAGCAAAGAAAAATATCCTATAAATTTACTCTGATGATGATAAACGAAATTCACGAATTCAAAGGAAAATGTATAAAAAAAAACATGAATAAATGTATTAGGTAGCACAAAAAGCAAACTGAAAATAAATTAAGAAAACTTCCACAAAGCGATCCTAAAACATACTGAACATTCTTGAATAACCTGAAAAAAGGAAGTACGCCTACAGCAAAATTAGATGATTTGTTTGACTTTTTCATAATATTAACTCGAAGCAAAATGAGAATTCTGATGATGATCTGCAGGAAATATTAAACAAAATTGATATCAGCGATGATGATAATATACTAAATATACGACTTACAAAGGAAGGATGCTCTGAGGCGGAATTGTTGCTGTTTCATTTACAGTAAGTTACACAGTTTATGAACTTCCAGTTACAAATACCGATTACAAACAATCCTAACGCGTGATACGCAGACCGATTCTGGACAAAGCCATATACATGTATAAGACTTTTGCAATGTTGTTGTGATCACCACCTGAGTTGCACCTTCTGGAGCCGAACAACAGAGTAATTCTGTAGTCATAGTTGTATTGCTCCGCAATCTATCGTATAGTGGAATTAGCCTAAATCTCAGAGTCCCGGGTTAAAACCCGTACCCAGACTATCAAACGGCGCCACCAATGTTATTGCGTCATAAGCCACGACGAGTAATCACTTTCAAACAATTGTAGTGCAATATCTTGTCAATAATATATTATAATATATAAATTGCACATGTAAGTTGGATAATCTATTTTGACTGTTACATACCCGATAATGGGTACGTTTTGACCCGATGTTGGGTACGTTTTCATCCTTTTGTTTTGGGTACGTTTTGACATGGGTACGGTTTGATCCGAACCCGTTACATGTATCGCCATTGTGTCATCCTATTATTGTGCATAATCTATGACCGAAGGGTCAAATCAAAAATCGAAATTCACTTTGCGCGTCGGCAGACCACAAGGAAGCCGCACACCAAATAGCATGTCTCCAGCTATTGCGTGCCGGACGGACGAACAGACACAATAAACTATTTTTGTTTTCTACTAAAATTATTCTAAAGAGCATTGTAAAACCGTAATTTTTCAAAATCAGCTACGGTCAAATCCAACAATTATTCACTTTCGGAACCCTGTGTGTTTGTCCAATATCAATTCAGTGAAACTGCGAGTTTTAAAGAAAAACATTGCTGCACCCGAGGGTCGAACTATACTGTAAGGCGAGCTTGCTACCGGGTGCGCCATGGAGGCAGACCTGCTAATATTTGCATTTCTAATGTATGCGATTCGGATTATATTTAAGGGTGAGAATCGAACACCTTTCATACCCGGTTTTTAATGTACGCATGCTGTCTTATTTTATACTGGTGTCAATTTCGGCAATTTTTCATAACTTTTCGGAACTATTTTGAGAAGTGGCTGAGAAGATCAGACAATGGCCAGTAGTCGAAGATACTACATACTATCGGTGTCTACTATGAACATATTTCACAATATCCTCGCCTTTTGTATGATATGAGGGAATTAATTTATGTTCATCCTCAAACAAATCAGTTGTTCCTTTGGTCGTCTGAATAACTTTTTGTCAGCCTCGTAAGCCTTACAAATCTGCACAGTATATTGTTGATTTTCGGTTTTGTTCTGGACGAGAGCATGCCCTGGCAGCACATTGGAATTGTATCCATTGGAGGCGGTTCTCATGTGCTGTCAGTAACATGTTTGTAGTAAAATGATATAGATCAGAACTGAAAATCAGCAAACGACAACACTCTGTTCCCGCCTATCAACAATTAACCCTTACAATGCTGGATTATATTTTTTGTCTGCTGTTTGTTTTGTATTTTCCATTTGTCAGAGCAGTTGTCTCCCATTGACCAACACCAATGATAATTGTTCACTTTATGTCAGTAACGGTACATGTAGAAAGAAAATATATTCCTGACTAGCAGTAAAAAGAGAATGGGGCACACAGGTGGTTATTCTGTCTGTTTATAATACATGTTAACCCTTTCAACTCCAAGTAACTGGAATAGACTGTGAGATGAAACTTACTTTCAGAAGGTACGGATCCTGAGGAGACGGCTTGTCACGAGCCGGCTCATCTGGATCTACACTGTTTGCCACTATACGTGTATTGAAAGTATTATGGTTGTCCCCCTTAGTCCATGATGAATTTATGATTGCGTTTAAGCAGATTAGTTTCATTATTAACATAATTTATTTTAAATTTTCTTTCTGGTCTTCAACTTGTCAATAGACCTACCCAAAAATACAAGTTTATTCTCCATATTATAAAGAAATATCAGCTTCTAGAACATATAAAGCACCCCTCCCTCAGTAGATTAGATATGCATAGCTTTTTTTTCACACCTTTTTGCATTCCCCCCATTAGGTTTACGCACCCGCAGGCTCTGTTGGAGTTGAATATGGTAAGAAAAAAAACACCCTAAATAGCCAATGAGTGAAATAAAAATATTGTCATTAAATTGTCAAGGAATAGGTCAACTTCCCAAACGCACTGATCGTTTTCAATATTAAAGAGATAAAAAAATATCACATATACTGTTTGCAAGATACCCACTTCACTCCAGGGGAAGACGAAACATTTGTACGGACTAGGTGGGGTAATGATTATTATTTCAGTTCATTTCGATCTAATGCAAGGGGAGTAGCAATATTATTCAATGGTAATTTAGACTATCAAGTACACCAGTCAAAATGCGATCCCAATGGTAACTTCATTCTACAAGACATCAGTATTGAAAATAATAAATTTACACTTGTATGCCTGTATGGACCAAACTGAGATGATCCCCTTTTTTTTCAGAACATATCAAAAGAAATTGATGAAATGAATAACGATAAATATATTTTATGCGGAGATTTTAACCTTGTTTTGGACCCAGATTTAGACTATCATAACTATAAAAATATAAATAATAAAAAATCTAGAGAAAAATTATTAGAAATTATTCAAGAAAAATATTTAATCGACCCTTTTAGAGACCTCATCTCTGAAAATACTTTACCTTCAATTAAAAGCTGCATCATTGAAAATAGCTACAGATCTGATCATTCACCTGTATTGTTAAGTTTATGTTTCAACAATTTTATAAAGGGAAAACCACTATGGAAACATAATAATTCAATGCTGAAAGACATAAATTATATAAACATGATTAATGAAAAAATAGAAGAAATAAAAAATCAAATGCTATTCCAATATATAACCGAGAAAACTTGCATGAAATACCAAACAACGAATTGCAATTCACAATTAACGATCAACTTTTTCTAGAAACACTTATGACGGAACTACGTGGAAAATCTATTTCTTATTCTTCCTTTATAAAAAAAGAAACCAATCAAAAAGATTAACAGAACAAATATTAGACATGCAAAAACAATTAAAGAAAGAAGACATGAATAAAATTGAAATTCTAAAATTAGAACTGCAGGAAATTCGTAAGATTAAAGTAAATGGTTCAGTTATTCGATCAAGGGCTCTAAATATAAATGAAGGAGAAAAACCAACAAAATATTTCTGTGCACTCGAATCTCATAACATTATAAGTAAAACAATACCAAAACTTGAAAGAGAAAATGGCAAAATAATTACAAACCAGTCAGAGATATTGAAAGAAACAGAACTATTTTACATCGAACTGTATAGCAATAAAGACACAGATACTTATAAAGAATTAGATTTGGATTTTTTTTTGGAAAATGCGCATGTACCAAAATTAAATGTAGCAGAATCAGAAAAACTAGAGGGATTAATCACAAAAACTGAACTAGAATTTGCACTAAAAAACATGACTAACAACCGTAGCCCAGGTACAAGCGGATTTACATGCGAATTTTATAAAATGTTTTGGCATAATCTGGGTGATTTCATTTGTAGGGCAATAAATCATAGCTATCAGAAGGGTGAACTATCTATAACTCAACGGCAGGGTATAATAACACTAATACCAAAAGAAAATAAATCTCGAAATTTTCTAAAAAATTATAGACCTATTTCATTATTAAACACAATTTACAAAATCAGCATCTACCGCAAATAGAATAACAACAGTATTAGACAAATTAATAAATGGGGACCAAACAGGATTTATTTCAGGAAGATACATGGGGGAAAACACTAGGCAGGTATACGACATTATGCAATATATTGAAAAAAATGATATCCCAGGACTTCTTCTTCTTATAGACTTTGAGAAAGCATTTGACTCTATATCGTGGAACTGTATTCATAAAGTACTTCGCTACTTTAAATTCGGACCAAATATTAGGAAATGGATTACATTATTCTACAAAAATGCTCAACTATCAGTTAATCAACATTGTAACCTCTCACCTTTTTTTCAATACATCGAGGCTGTCGTCAGGGGGACCCACTCTCATCGTACATATTTATTTTATGAGCAGAAATACTTGCAATCAGAATACGCAAAAATCATAAAATTAAAGGAATTAAAATAAATGGAACAGAATATAAACTAACACAGTTTGCAGATGACACTAGTGCCTTCTTGGATGGATCAAGTGAATCACTAAACGAAACACTTAATGAACTGGAAATGTATGCCCATATGTCAGGACTTAAAGTTAATTTTGATAAAACACAAGTTATTTGGATTGGGGCAAACAAATTTAGCCAAGACTCAATTAAAACAAAATGGAAACTAAAGTGGGGAAGTAACAGATTTAAATTGCTTGGAATTACTTTTGATACAGATTTAGAAAAAATTGTGGACATAAATTTCTCGGAAAAAATGAAGATCATAAATTAAAAAATCAACAGCTGGAACAAAAGGTACTTAACACCATTAGGCCGAATCACAGTCATAAAGTCTCTTCTTCTCCCATCTTTAAATCACCTGTTTATATCCCTTCCTAACCCCAATCAAAGATGTGTTAAAGATATCAGCAGCATTATGTATACTTTTTTATGGCAAGGTAAATCACGAGTGAAAGGCACTATCACATGCAAAAAATATGAGGATGGCGGATTAAAAATGCCAAATATTGAGGACTATATATCGTCTTTAAAAACAACATGGGTAAGAAGAATAGTGTGCAACAAATATAAATTTATAAACATTTTAAATACAGATTGATACAGATAATATTTTTAAATTGGGAGATATGTACATCGAACAAAAAATAGGAAAAATGTCAAACCTTTTTTGGCGGGATGTTCTAAAAGCTCATCTAAAATTACAAAATAAGCTTAAGCCAATAAACAGGATGCATTTCTTTCTAGCCCATTATTTTTTAATAAGGACATAAAATGTGGGACAACCTTCTTCAATAAGGCATGGTTTGATAAGGGAATATGTTTTATAAATGACATTATCAAAATTGATGGAACATTTGCCTCTCAAAATCAACTTAAAAACAATTTCAACATAAATATAAACTTTCTTCAATATTATGGCCTTGTCAAAGCAATAAAAGATTGGGGTAAAAGCTTGAAACTTAACAATATCGAAAAAAAGTTAGAAATGCCATTTACTCCATACAAACGAAAAATATACCTAAAAAACAACACCGGGACAAAAGACATGTATCTCGCATTACACTCCAATTCTGAAACTCCAGCTGGTAAAATTAAATGGAACTCAACCTATAATTTTAACAATGAAACATGGAAGAAAATATATTTATGGCCGCATATCATAACAAAAGACACAACTCGAAAATGGTTCCAGTACCGAATAAACCACAATATTCTGGCCACAAATGATTTCCTAAATAAGATTAAAATTGCAAGTAGTCCATTATGTACATTCTGTAAAAAGTTTTCGGAAACAATGAAACATTTGTTTTGGGATTGTGAGGCTACAAAAAGCATATTTAGGGAACTTCAAGAATGGTTAGCGACAAAAGATAACTATTACAATTAACGAAAAATCATTCATCTTTGGGATTTACGAAAAAACAATAAGTATCTTCAAACAATTAATACTATTAGAAACTAAATACTATCTCTATTATTGCCGATGTTCAAAAGTAGTTCCAAATCTCAGCGTACTGAAGCATCGAATTCAACTAATGTATGAAACATCCAGGAAGGCAGCAATAATGGACAACAAATTTGAAAACTTTACAACAATTTGGGAAGAATTTATCATTTCACAAGTTTAATTTATATAACAAAAATACCAAAGTAAGATTTCATCTTCAGTTGAGCTAGTTGCGGGTGCTATAATAAATCTCTGCTTTTGTGCTTATTTTTCTTTCTTCGTTTTAACGCCTTCCCCACCCCACCCCACCCCCATTCCATCCCATATTATAGGTTTGGGAAATAAAGCAATTATAATATGCATCTAGTAGAAGAGTAATACAGGTTCAAGCAAAGACCATGACCGACGGAACCAGTCGTGTTTTTTATAACCAGTGTGGTGATAGAAACATATTGTTTATTGGCTTGTCAACATATAATGTTAACAACAACTTTAACAGTGAACCCTTTCAGCCGTAAATAACATTTTCGGTAAATTCCATTCATCACAAAATACTTTTCAAATAATCGATTTATAAAATGTTTTTTTGTTTTGTTTAACAAATATGAAAATTACTTGCAAACCGTGCAGATCCTGATGATACAGTTCATCATGAGCTGGCTTGTCTTAGTCTACACTGTTTAAAAACACCTAAATGGCTGTAGTGTTGAAAGGGTTAACACATGGTTTAAGCATGTAGATGCGCAGTAGGATTGAACTTCACTTTTTGAAGAATGGGGCTGGTTCAGTCGGATCATGGGCAATATGAATAACATAACAAAATATAAAAAAATTATAATCAATTACATGCATTACATATGCTAAATCAAACTTTGGCTCTTGCAGTGCTGGAGAGTGACATTGTCATCTGCGGGTATGTTATAAGTATTACTGTTTTATTTTAATAACATCGGCAAGTTTTTATCGAAAATTCAGGTCTCTCATTAGTGACGATTCTAACCATGAAGTCTTTAAAAAATACTAGAACAGTGATTACTACCCAGTACTGCAAGAGTAAAAGAGGGTGAATATCTGTAATTGTATATTTTGCATATTTGGCTCCGACCCACCACAAACCTATTACGGGGAAAATAAATATTTTCAAAAAAAAAAAAAAAAAAAAAAAAAAAAAAAACATACTATCGGTGGAATAAGAAGAGATGAGATCAACTAATCGCAGCCAACCATGTTGGGAGAATGATGCCCGCTTGCTGAGCGACGGTAACCTTGATTAAGTATAATTATAACGGGTTTGGTGAGATCGGTCTGACACGAATGCCTTGCACACCGAGTCACTGTCTGCTGAGAATGGTTCACGTACCCTATAAATTGGAACTACCTCTGGGGTGGTTTACCACAGTGATCGGAGCTATTCAGCTAACACTTGTAAAATGGCGGACAACTTGCCCACCTACAGCAGATAGAATTGGCGGAGCACGCTCTACGAAGGGAGGCTGTGCTACGGGACAGATTGGACCGGTTCACCTTTTATGATGATGATGATTTTGTTATAGACTGGGTAAACACGCAATTTTAACGCTGCTAAACCAGATAAGTCATAAAATAAATTGAAGGAAAACAAGTGAGGGCCACAACTATTCCACCATACATGCAGCTTCTCGTCGCGTCTCGTCCCATGTGTTTTCCTTAACCAAAATCATTTTTCCATTATTGTGTTTGTCCTCTGCAATGTCTCTTCGTCCGTCTGTTCTTAAAATATCTGTTAAAACTTATTTTTTATAGTTCCGTAAAAGTTGGTGCCTTTTTAGAAGACATTACTCTACGTGAAAACTATCTATTGCGGTGTATTTATCTATAAATGCAAAGCACACGAATGTTGCAATAGGCAGCGATATTCAATTTAAACCATTCCTTCGTAAAAACTTGCTCACTTACGGTTGTGCAAGTGCAGACATTCTTAGCTCACCGTGACACTAATCGTTCTAAGCTGTCACTTACCTAACTCGTTCTCTCGAGGTAAATCGATCTTGATAACTTCTCAGCTGTGCAAGTGGACATTAGTTTTTTTCTGTGATTATGACCAAACTGTCGTTGGTCTGGAAATCCGTGAACGGTGAAAATAATCCTTAAATGCCATTGTCTAATTTCAGCGAATGTCGCGTTTTTTTTACTGCAATTATCACTAACTGTTAAGGAACCGTTCTATACCTAATCGTAGTTTGATTCAAAGATAATTTCTTCCTAAATGTGATAGAATATATGTAATTTTTATATGTG